>WAAG01034983.1:53517-88255 GCA_013390105.1 Tichodroma muraria | reverse complement strand
TCTGTATTTCAGGGCCTAAAATCACCGGACCAACAGAAAATTGAGTGCAAGTCCACCAAAGTCACTGAGTGATACAGCAAATTATTGTCCTGATCCAAAGTCCTTTGATTTCCATTGAATCATAACTCCCCAAAGCAGTGGATAACCCTAGACAAGGGCAAGAGTGTGAAAGTCTTACAGAATATCCTGAAATTTTAGATGATAAGAAAATCTTAGTTTTTACATGCATCATGCAAATCTTAGTTTTTATACATCGATGTATATCTGGATTAAAGCTTTTAAGAAAATACAGGCATTCACATGATGATGCACAATGTTTGGCCTAATGATTTTCCCATTTAACACAGTTATGAACCTTGTATCAGTTTAGTGGAGACTGAAGCAGAATTGCAGCAAGTTAGAAAAGTTAACAAGTGCATGCCTGTGTGTACATCCAGTATTCCAAATATTCCACACCACAACCACTGAGGTCAGTCCAACATATTTTATCAATTGTAAAGTGTGAATTAATCCGAATTCTCTGTGTACTTCAGATTTAGCAGCAACGGATCAGTGAGGTCATTACATTCATTTTTTAAAATTATTTTTATAAGATGGGATTTTTAGACCTTAAGCCTCTGATGACAGCAATAAATATCCATCATTAGGTATGAGTGATTATGCCAGGCTGTTCCAGTTCTGCCTGTGAAAGATTGTTTCTTTCTGGGAGCCATAAGGAATTCAACTGATGAGGGGAAAAAAACCTCTTCTTGGTAAACTTAAAATGCATAAATCAAATTTTTGATTGTAAGGTTGGTTGTAGTAACTTTAAGTGGCATGAGATTAGGCAGTGATACTGTCTGTTCCTACAGATTTTGAAAATCCTACAGCAGCAGCTCTGCTGAGGCCCCAGCTCTCCTTGGAGCTCGGCTGCCCCAGCTCACTGCAGACCCAGGAGTGATTCCCTTCCCCACTTCTCATCACTTTTAACTGCCAGTGCAAAAAAACACCCAAATGCTGCAGTCAGGGACTGCAACCTTCACGTGCTCATTCTGAACCAGTCCAAGAGTGTCAGGTCTCTGACAGTCCACCTTTCAGCCCCGCTGGGGATGCAGGGTGAGAAGGGAAGGCAAGTGTTGAGCTCTTCCTTGCACCGTGAGTTGCTTGGCACAATCTCTGTACCAGAACCCCACCCCAAGTGGAATTGGAGGAAGATGATACAATTATTAAAGGAAAGCAGACAGGAGTCATAGCCTATGCTGGAAAAGGGCAGCACAGTTTGAACTGTGACTCGCTGCTGCTGCTGGCTGAAAACAGGGTTTGTCTGGCTCAGCACAGCCTAAAGAGTTGTGCCGTTCTGGTTCACAGTGGAAAACCCTTGGGTTTAAAAAAGGTGAAGTGGGTTACGGGGGGAAATTATTTTTGACCTATGAATATACCACATTAAAACAAACATTTCATTTCAGTGTCAAGATCTGGATTCTTTTATAGAAAACACTTGTCAAGAAAAGTAAAAGAAAAATGAAGTCTCCATAAAATGGTTGTTTTAGACTTGTTAGACTACAGAAGGATCATTACCAAAATAACATATATTCATGAAAGACTTTGATGTTCCAAAGGAGCACTCCCTCCAGCCACATCTGCTAAATCAAATGGGAAAATATCTTCCAGCTACACCAAGTTCTTCATTTTACTCAAGCAAAGAAGAGTGTAGCCTACCGAGAGTATAGCAGGAGGCTAAGGAGAGCAGCCAGTGTTTGTGCAACCCTGCTGGTGGAGAACAGGAGCCTGTGAGGTGCCATTTGAGAGTTCAACTGAATACAGCGTTTCAGGACACACAAATCTCTGGCTACCTCTTTGCTTCCCCCTCACTCTCTCCACTGTTGTCTCTATCTTCATCTGGGCTTTTTCCCTCAGTTAATTTATGTACGCTTAGCTTGGCATTTGCTAAATTCTATTTTCTGTTGTTGACATTATTGACCATTTTGGGAGGTGACAAACAGCAGAACAATATCAATAACAATTTATTAGGTACTCTAATAAATGATTTTAGCCTGTGACCCAGCTGCAATCACAACTGTCTTCAGTGTAAACCTGCAGGCTGAGTAGTACTCACAAATTCAGGTGCTGTGTTCAGACTATGCAGCCTACGAATTCTTGTATTTCAAAAAACCAAGGAACATGAAAACCACAGAAATTATAAGTTTTGTTGATTTCATAGGAGTTGCAAATATTTAAATTTGGAGCAAACCTTTCAAATTATCGAGTTTTCTAAAAATGATTAAAACCTGTAAAAGCATTTTTTGTCATATTTGACTGCTACATACTTTTCATTTCAGTCGAGGAACAAGCAGCTGAACTGATAGAAATATTAAAATGTGTTTAGAATAAAATATTGTAGCTGAGCAACATGTTTCACATGAAATGGGCAAAAAGATACCCTGATGAGTTGCAATAAACTTTCACACCTGGAGCAGGGGAAACTCAGAGCTGCAAGGGGTCATCCCCATCAGCCATCCCCGAGTGCCCCTGCACGCTCTTCTTGCCTTCACCAGGTAAGGCTCTGCAGACCTGTTAACAATCTTTATTTCTGCACAAGTCCATTCCCATAGATGCTCGTGCTCCCTTGTGCTTCCATCATCATGGTGTGGATAAAGCCACCTGGGACCACTGGGAGGGGAAAACTGAGGACAGCCCCTGTCAGGGGTGGTGTTGCACCCCTTCTGTTGAGATGCTGACTGGGGGGACCTCGATGACTGATGCTAGAGGTGACTGTGTGCCTGTTTCCATAGGGGTTTTGTGCATAAAGTGCTCCCAGTTTCCTCCTATGAGATGCTCTGGTCCTCCTTGGAGGGCTCTTGAGTGTGGGCTCTGGTCAGGGCCTTTAATCAATGCCACGTGATTGCTGTTTGTTGTAAAAACTAAGGTAGAAATAGGTACAGTTACTTTGTTTCTTCCTTTACTTTCACCTTCCTTGCACTCTGATGCCTGTGAGGGTATCCCAAGTGTAAGGCAGAGCAGCCCTGTCCTTCACCTCTGCTTTGCTCCTTTTCTGGAAGGGTTGCTGTAACAGCAGAGAAGAATTATTGGTACCATGGCAGGTGAGATGGCAGAGAAGGACCCTACTGACAGTTCCATGTAGGTCAAAGGCATTTCACACACATGTGTGTGACTGGACATGGGACACCTGTTCTGGTTAGGGGGAAATGTAGAAGAGGGGGAAATGTGAAAAGTTTGTACTTTTTCATTCTCAGGAGCAGCACCTCCATTTCTGGGTCCTATTACATATTTCATCACATCCTCACTGAACACATTTTTCATCTTCTGCGTTGCTATTTCATTGTCTAAGTGGAAAGGAAATTCACTAAGGTTTGATTCTTTTCTTTGTTAGATTTTATTTTTATCTGAACTTTCAAACCCATGATACTCAAATGGATTAGAAATTCACTGAAATGAGTTCACCTGGTGACTGGCTGCATGCATTCTACACAGATGAAAGCCCTGACCCTGCAAACTCACTCCTGTCAGGAGTCCTTGATCTCATGGTAGTCCTTAGGACTGCCTGGATTAGAAAAGAATTGCAGGATTAAGTCTTAGCAATTCATTTGAAATATAAGACATTTGTTGCTTAATCTTGCAAAACAAGGCTCTCAAGTTTTCTTTTTCTCTGAAACAATATAAATATTCATTGAATTAAGAAACTCAGTGGTTTCTTTCAGGAGATTGCTTTAGCCATGTGCAGTGGAGGCAGCAGCAGCAATAAAAACTTGTATTGTTTTGTCTCTTCCCAGCAATATATTAAAGGAATTTATTTGCTAAGTAGTGAATATATGATCCAAATATTTTTTAAATGCCCAGAAACTACCTCTGGAAAATGAAATAACAAATTCAGCTATAGGGATTTGTGCTGCCTTTTCAGAGAAGTTTGAGGATGTGGTTTTGGGTGGCATTGATACCTGAACACACCGAGTTGGAAACAGTGAGACCCCTCACCTCTGATGGCATTGCTGCAGGGAGCATGGGGAGCCAGAGCTGTGCTGGGAGCTGCTGCTCTTGTGCAGGCAGTTACAAAGGGATCTGACTCTAACCTCGGGGATCTCAGCCAGGCTTTCTGCCTGATCCCAGTGCAGTAATTCAATCCTAAACCACTGATCAATTGCCCCCTTCTCAGAGCAACAGTAGGGGAACTGTTTTCTGCTGGCAGGTTCATCAGGCTTGGTGGCAGGACCAGGGAGAGCCATGTGTGCCTGCTGAGACCATTTGTCACTGCTGCTAATTTCAGTGTATAAAGAGCCAGCCTTTCTCTGCCATGGTGCCTGTACAGAGTGGGTTTTGGTCTTTTTCTGGCATCTGTTGCTTACTGCTTGGTTATACTTGTGAAATGCCCTGTGTGCTGCTGTTATCTGTTGTTATTGCTGTACTTGCAGGCAGGTAATGCAGAACTGGAAGGGAGGCACTGATCTGTCCCTGAAAGCTGCACAGTTTGGGGACTGTCGTGCACTCAGGGAAATGCCTCGTGTACAGAGTGCAATGAACTAATTTTTTAAATGGTTAAATTACCAGATATTGATTTGACGGCCTCTCTCATATGTAAACATTTAGAAATCACTGTTTCTTCCCTTTTGTTTTCTGTGTAATATGAGAAATTCGGGGTTAGTCATTGTAAGAGCCTGACTTAAATTGATAAAAACAAAGTACTTTACAGCCTGACACTTCATCCTTCATTCATGTCACTGCTCTACTTTTGTTTCCCAGATCAGTCAGAGTTAAATTCAGACTGTCAGCTATAACTTTGAACTTCCTGGCTTCTCTTACATGAGTACATGTCTCTTTTTTTCTTGTTTATATTGATCTTACGATCTGACCTGTGAAAGAGTGATTGGGAGGTTAGAGAGGCAAATTGTCACACTGCCATGATGGGATGCAGCAAGTAGAGGGAGCTGCAGAATAAAGCACCTGCTCTGCTTTAGCTCAAGCCGCCTTCATGGACTCTGTTACTCCTCTGAAGTCTGCACTCCTCCTTTGCTGCTGCCCCAAGCTTAGCCCTGCTCTGCTTAATAAATAGAAGTGGAGAAATCTTCATTATAAACAGCAGGAAAAGATACTCCTGAGACTGTAGAGGCTGAGCAGGCTTGAGACAAGGCTTGTAGGGCACAGAGCGGGTCAGATTGTACAAGTCAGAAGACACATGGACAGTAGGAATTAATGATAAAAGTGAATTAATGATAGAAGGTGCTCAGTGCTAATTGATTTGAGAAAAATAAACAGCATATGCTAGGCACCCAGCAAGATATGTAAGCAGCAATTGCTCTTGGTTATTTAAGTTTCCAATACTGCCATCAAAGTAGTATATACACATAAGGATGGTTTTGGCCTTCCCTACCTGAAAACAAACCTGGGAGGTTTCAGGCACTGTGTGTGGGTCTTAAAACCATGGCTGCTGGCAGAGTTTGAACTGCTTGTTAGGGCTGAGCTGTTGTGAAGACAGCCTTCTGGGTAAATTAAAAAAAAAATCTTTTTACATTCACTATTAGTCTGAATGTACATTAGTAAATAAAAGAGTATTCAAGAAGGAGTTAATTCTCTTTAATTTACGCTGGTAAATTGCTTTCAAACAGCAGATTGTAAATGTTTTCTCCTGCTAATTGGAGATGGTTCAAATAAACATATTAACTTTATGCTGCAGTGTTCTGCTTTATCCTAGCCTGGTCTCACTTTCCACACAGAGAGATTATTTTGAAAATACTCAGAACTACAGGTTCAGAGTTCACTGACATCAATAAGGTTTATCCAGTGCAAAAGAAATCAAAATAGTGCTCCATAAGTCTAGCAGTAAAACAAATAAAACAGGAGGCTTCTGCTTATAAAACTCGTATTTTTAGTTATGAAAAGTATGTAAAATGTGCCCAGAGAGCAGAGCTGGAGTGAGGCAGAGTATTACCCAGCACAGCCAGAGGCTGAGCTACTGTAAACATGATGACAGCAGAGGCTGTTTTGCCTGCATGATTTTAAGTCTGTGTGGGTTTCAGCACCCTTTATATAACTTAAACTTACTAACAAGAGAAATTAATTTAAACTAAACCACTAGATAATTTTAATTTCTGCATGTGATCACCCATTATCAACAAAAAATGATGAGATTAATAAAAATGGTATATGTGCATATTGGGACAGTTACTGCAGAGCAAAATTATTTTATGTTAATCTGGCTAGCAAACTGGCTGTGAATATTTCCCTGTGTATAGTTAGTGGCTGCACTTAATCAAAACTAATACCTTCAATATCTGTAGTTTTAACATCATATTGTTCTCATCACCTAGATTAGTAGATTTTTTCAAAAAATCTTCAAATTTTCATTTTACAAGTTCAGAGTTCATTCTGAATGAGTGTTGTTTAATGCCCACCTAAGAGTTCCTTTTTCTGTGAACTGTTCCTCCCATCCCACTGATTTATTGCTGTAGTTGTAGAAAGCCCATAAACAACACCAAAGCGAATTAGATATTTTCTCAAGCAAATACTAATGAAAGAAGTCATCCATTTTCAGCAGCTGTGCATATATCATTGAAAGCTTCCTTAGTCTGAGTTGATTTTTAGGTATACACTTGATATCAGCTGAATATTTGATTACATCTAATGAAACCCATGTAGTTGTAGCTGTTTCCTCTGTAACACCAGCCAGAATTTACTTGATAGTTCCGTTCTCCAAGAGGAGACTGGTGTTTGAGCACCTCTGCATTGGGAATCAACCTGCCAGAAACTTTATATTTAAGAATAGTCTGAGAAATGCTGCTCACAGAAGCACCATGGGTTGTGGGTGTTCTGGAGGGCATCCCAGGCAGGAGATGAACTCCCTGTTCTCTCAGTGGGCTTTGCTGGCCTGAAACCCACACCCATGTCTTTTCCTCAAGCAGACAAGATGCTTTTTCTAGAAGCAGGATGATCTTTTTGTTAAGGCTGCTATTGACTGTATTCAAAAGAGGACATTTTACAGTGAATCAGTGAAATAAGTTTCAAAGAGACTGAAGGGCTCTTCTGATCCAGTCTCGTTTCCTGATCTGCAAGCCTGCGGAGAGTACAGTGTATTACTGAGGTTGTGCTGAAGTCTTGGACAAGAGGTTTTAGTGTTAGTAAACAGGTGTAGCTCAACTTGCATTTCTCCTGATTTGTGTTGTGTAACTGAGCTCAGTATCTTTTTCAGAGATTAATTGTCCCTTGAAAGTGCTTTCTGTACCAAAGCATCGCGTGCAATATTGTGTCTTTTCGCTCTAAGTTTCTGTAGGAGATGGCACCTTTCTGTGCTGTTGTAACAGCTCCATTGCTGTGTTTGGATTTTCTTGGAATTACTTGGCATGAACTGTGGTCGTCTCCCTTTTCACTCTCTGTACCTGTAACAAGGCTCAGGAGCACAAAGGCCCTGTGTCACACGAGCTAAGAAGTGTTGAACACACAGCCTTGAGCTCTGTCATCCAGAGCAAACCTGGGTACGGAGCTGCCTGTGTGCCTGTGCCCTGCTTGAGCCTCAGAACCTCACCAGGGTCTGCATGAGGCCCCCTGAGCATCAGCCTGCCAGGTTCTACCTCCTGTTAGGAGACTTCTGCAGAAGGACCAGTTTCCTTTCTTGATGCCTTTGTGAGGGAATTTGGTTGGTTTGTTTTTAGACCATGACACCTCTATTAATTGTATGGGGCTGCAAATGAGGACTGAATTTTTAAGGCAGAGGGAGCTGGAGAAATTCTGCCTTTACTTCCGTTCCTGGCATATTTTCCCACCTCAGTTCCTGACAGCAACATGGAAGAAATTTGTGCACTAGTGACTTGCCCAGAAGCAAAAATTCTTTTTTTTCACTAATGCTTTATTTGAATTTAAGGGATTGGTTATGTTCTGCAATGGCATAAATGCCACATCAATAGTGTTCATTGAGAGAGATTATTATTGAGTGGATCAGATAAATATGGCCTACAAATGTGCTGATTTACTCCAGCTTGTAAAACAAAACAGTTTACGCATACAATTTAAACATTCTTTCTCCTGTTTTTTTCCCTAACCACATCCCTTGTGTGCATAATTGAGATTTCCTTACCACCCAGCAGATAGCAAAGGAAACTCCTCGGGGTCTGGGCTGTGCTCTAAGCGGGTGCAGCTGGGAGCGTGGCCGGATGCCGCACACCTCCAGCAACACTAGAGAGCAGGCTGACACTGCTCTACTGCTGGCTCAGCCCTGCAATCTGCTGGAAATGTAATAATTGCTCTTTTATTCTTTAATAAACACACGCCACATCATACAGAGAAACAAGGTGAGAGAAGGAGAGAGAGGATATTGCATTCTTCCGCAAAGGGTGGCCCAGTTTTATTTTATATGCTGTTTTGGTTTTTTTTAACCAGCAGAATGGTCCTGTTATTCTAAATTACTCTTCCATCCTTCCTCTTGTTCCCCTCCTTTTAGTTAAATTAATGTATTGATTAGAGCCCATTAGTGTGTAATCGATTGTTAATTTGACTCATCTTACAAATCATGTTTATCTTTATCAATAAAAAATATATATATTTAACATCTCCTGCAATTAACTGACTAAAAGCTGGGCATCCAGAATTCAGGCTGTAACTCCACCTGCAAATATAAAAATACATATTGGAATAACTTACATATTACTAAAAAATATATATCTAATTTGTAAGAAAATTGGTGGGGAAACAATGGCAGAAGTAGGATGAGTAGACAAGCATGGGGGGAAATGTGTGACTTGCTCATTTGGGGTTCTTTTACATGTTCTTTTTCTGAGCAGACAGGACTGAACATTGTGACAAATGCAACTGAAAGCTGGTGACTGGTCTGCTTTTTGTGTGCTGGTGGTGGTCTGGCACTGATCACCTGAGACACGAAGCAACTTGTGTACCTCATAGTCTGTGGTGGTGTCCTTAGGATGTTGCTTCCTTCTGCTCTGGCTGCTCTGCAAACTTCCCAGTTGTCTGAAGGTTTTCTTTCTGATGTAGCAAAAATTGAAATATTTTAAATACTGAAGGCATTTTTTAATTTTGAGCCCAGAAGGCACATGATACTTCTCCAGGCTAGCAGAGCAGATAGCTCCATTCAGGCAATAATGATTGTGCTTTATACGGGCAGGATCCATGTAGATACCAACTAATCCCCTCCACTGAGGCAAATAGAGCCAGCATTATTATCCCTGTGTTACCAATAGGAAATTGAGATGAATAATTAGCAGAAGGACATATATTTATATCAAAGTTAGGATAAAAAGTTTAAGCCAATGAACCTTTGAATATAATGGGTAGTTGCCATTAGAAGTTAAGTCTTGTTATTTGAATCTTTTTAAAAATTGTCCTTTGCTGACTAGAGCTAGACTTGATTGTAGGGTTTTTTCCCACTGTTTTTTATAGTAAACAGTTAGTTTTAGACTTTACACAAGTACAGTTACTTGTGTAAAGTAACTGAAAATGCTGAAGGTGGCTGAAGGAAATGAGAGAAATGCTTTTAGTGAAATGTATTGAACTGTTTCAAGCAAAAAATTTCCTTTTCCTAAAAGACTGAAGTATTTTCAAAGCAAGGAATTTTGAAATAATATTTTCATTTCTGAATCTTAGAGGTTCAATTAAAATGTTTTAAAAGGGATATAAAGCCAGAAAAAGTGAATGTGTAGGATCAATTTATTTGAACACAAACTCTTCTCAATTTTTTCCCTTTTAATATTTTTCACTCCAGACAGAACACCCCCACCCCCATACAAAAATTGAATCTCCTCAGTGTTCTTCTATAGATGGCTTTATTTTTCTCCAAGTACATTACAGCAGCAGACTCTGATCATCTTGTGCTGGATAGATACAATCCATGTGTTTCTCCTTTTAGGAAATATGACTCATATAACAGCTAAAAAGTAAAGGCCAGGAAGATTTGCTGAACCATTCGGTTTATTAGTCCATAATCCATATTGGAACAGACGATAGTGCAGTGCAGATAGGCTGTGCCTCTATGGACACAGTCAGATTAGTCTCTAGCAAGCCCACAGGGCTGAAATTTCTCACCAAGGGTGATCACTGGGGAAGTTAGAACATGAAGGGCCAAACACAACTGAAAAAACAGGGTTTTTCAGTTCAGCCCTGTAAAATTTCTGTAGTGTAATCTACAAAGCAGCACGCTCTTCAGACCTGGTCCTAAATGGAGATGTTGGATCACATATGGTGCTGTCAGGGAAATTTTGTGGGAATGGCAAAAGTTTTAAATGAGAATAGTGCACAAGTTGATGACTTTTCTGTAGTCCAGGCTACATTTTGCCCATCATGTTTTAGTGGAAGGAACTGAGTCTAACTTTGTGATATGAGTTTTGTTGATCAAGAGGAGAGAACTGCTGAGTTTCTCATCCATAAGTATCCGATCTGTTCTCCCTGTTGGAGGAAACACCCCTTTGGTTGCTGTCCCGACTCCCTAAAGCACCACTGCACAGCCAGTGCCTGTGGGCACTGCCAGAGCACGTCTAGGGTTCTCCATCAGGAGTTGAACCATTTTCTCAAGCAACGAGTTCTACAAGTGGGGCAGCACAAGTGTCCCCTCTGTGGTTTGTAGGAAGTGCTGGGATATCTGTGAAGTTGCATTTAATCTGATAGACCCAGCCTGCGGAGCTGCATCCAGCTCTGAAACGTTCTCTCAGGTCCCTTATGTCAAGGTCTTTAATTGGCACTTGCAGAGCATTGAAATACCATGACACTGTGCTGCTGCTAATGAAAATAAACCCGGACTTGTATTCCTTGGTCTGCTGACATTTGCAGTCGTCAGGTCTGAGCAGGACTGGGAGTGCTGCTCACGTGTAAGTGAAACTGCAGCACATCAGACACAGAGCACAGCGAGCCACAGGAGCCCAGCCTGGGCCTCCAGCCTGGGGCAGAAATCAGTGGGGCAGTGACAGTGGTGCTGCCCATCCCTGATGGGCCCTGCCAAAGTGCCTTGCTGACCTGGCAGCTGCATCTGTGCTGGGGTGCCTCCCTTCCTTCCTTGGAGGCTGCCTCAGGACTTGCCTTGCCATGATTACAGTTGAAAGTTGAGGATAATTCAGCTAGAATATTATTTAGAAAACTGTGATGATGAGAAGAAAATGGCAGCAATGCAGCTGTGATCAGTCTTTGAGTTTAAACTGGTTTTGGAGCACCAGGATTTTGGCCAGTTGCTTGGAATTCGGAGTTTCAGTCGCATGGTGGGGAGGGGGCCATCCTCCACATGCCTCTGCCCGAAGGTGTTTCTAGCCATCTCCTCATGTACGGGACTTGCAGAAGAGGAAAAACTGAATTGTTGCTTCTCATCTTCTTGTACTGTAGTTATTTTTCCTAAATATAAACAGATAAATATGTAATACCAAAACACTTAACTTGGATGAAATGTGGGAGGAGGTGGAGAAAAAGGCTTCATGAGCTAAAAGAAGTGCAAAAATATTTGTGCTGTATTTTAGTCTTTTTATTTCCTTTTGGCTTGTTTGTCTTGTGGTGTTAGAAGGATAGGCCCTACCAGTTTTGCTGGCATGTATTTGTATCCCAGGAATGTTTTTTGGCAGATGTAAAATTAGAAACAAATTTCATGTGTTCTGCAGTGCCCTCCAGTGCTATAAAGGACAGGAACAGAATTGTGGCTTTGTCAGGATGACTCCAGGAAACCACAAAGAAACAGAGATTAGAAACAAAATCAGGGAAATAAATAAATAAAAAAGGAAATAACTCCCCCAGCAGATGTTGCACAGCTTGGGAGGGGAGTGCAGGGCAAAGCCCCTGCAGTGAATGGGAGCAAACAATGGAGCCCTTGGTGAGACGGGAAATGAGGACGCGTGATTTGGGGTTGTTTTTAAATAAGAGGTTCCAGGATTTTGAGGTCAGATGATGATCCAAAATTTACCTGTCTGTTTTCAGATGTGAATAAATAAACGCTGTTCCCCTCCCCCCGGCAGGATGGGAATGCTCAGCCCATCAAATTAAACACAGGCAGGTTTTCATTTCCAAGCCTGCGCCTTTGGAGATGATGGATGGTGAGATATATGTCTCTATAATGAAGGTTTCATTACGAATTTTTTTAAATGTGCAACATGGCTCTTCATTTCCAAACAAGAAGTGCCATCCCCTTTCTTGTAGTTCTTTTATTGAATATGTGTGATATTGCCAAAGGAAATGACCAAACAACCACTGAATATATTGATTTAATATAAAATTATATTTGCTTCATTTTTACTGCAAAGCTTCAGAAAACCAGAATGAAATAATAAACAACATAAATAAAAATAGGGAGGGGTAGTGTTAGGGTGATTAGAGATGAATGATCAGTGGAATAATTTGGTTGCAACTACTCAAGAAAATATAACTGGCTTGTCTCTGTCTTGTTTGTGCCTTGCTGTCCACTGCCTGCAAACAGCCAGGTTATCAAATTGTCCCAACTTGAGCACTTACAGAAAGTTTGAGTAAAAAATGTTTAGAAGCAACTCATAATTAAGCAAACAAAGAAACCAAAACACACCTACAAACAAAATACCTTGAGGTCTTTATGCACTGCATAACAGTGAGTTTCCCTATTGCAATAAAAGTATTGTGGAGTGTATCCAAATGATGAGGGCTAATGAGCAGAAACACTTGATGTGCCAAACATACATATATATACACATATACTTTGGGTTACATAATCTCCATTTTCAATGTTGGCCAAATCTAGGACATGTTTAAGTTGATGCAGAGTCACAGAAAGTCTATCATCAAGGGTCTTAAGCAAAAATGTTCAGCCAGGAGACCTGGACCATCTGTAGAATTGGTCCCATGTGGAAAAGGTTAATCTTTATTTGAGGGAAGCAAGGCACAGTGGAAATACTTGCAGTCCAAAAGATGGGCTGCTGCCCCCGAGTGATACCTGGCTGTGAGGGGGACACTGAGGGGCAGTGCAGTGTTAGGTGTGACACAGGCAGGGGCACTGACACAGATATAAATGTGTGAAAATGGACCCTCTGTAAAATTATCCAGTGGTTTTCCTGCAATTACCAACCTGTAACTTCATGTTGACTGCTTTACACCTTTCCTTCTCTCAACACCTTCCCAAGGGATTTTTTGTATACGTGTGTGCAGTATCAAAATGCCCACATCTCCTTAAACCTCTCTCTCTCACTGTAAATGTTGCCCTCTGAATGCAAGAAGGACTTTGGTGACCCAGTTTTGCATGGCATCAAATGTGAGAGTTCGAAGAGCATTTTGTGATTTTTCTGGTAATATTGTGCACAGCCTTTAGTGCCCTTACCCTGGAGCTGGAGGAGTTCTAGGAAAGAGGAAGAGTTCTAGGAAAAACCTGGTGGCACCACTTTCCTCTGCCCCTGCAGCGCTGCCCCCCATTAAAAATGCATTATGCACTAACACAGAGAGGATATATTAAAACCACACAGACAGCTTTAGGTTCCTCATTTGAGTGTCAAATACAGCTGGTGGAGAGTCGTAATTTTACTGGGGCTGGGCATGCTCATGAGCACATGTTCAGATCTGTGTAATCCTGTCCTAGTGCCCACAGCCACAGTCACTAGTAATTTTTCATTTTGCTCTTTAGTGGAGTCTCAGTTCTACCTATCTGAAGTAGATCCTGTGCTTTAATGTGGGCTTTCCCTCTTTACCACTGCATTAGTGGATGCAGTGATGGATTTTTGTCTCAGCAAGAGTTCTCTGTGCTGTTTCCTGCAAAGGTCAGTGAAGGAACGATCCTCTGAAGGAGTCTGGCAGGAGCCCCTGTCTGACCTGCACACAAACCCTCTACAGACCCAGCCTTGCTTAAGCACTAAATTGACAGAATACATTTAAATTTGTCATCTGATTTTGCCTCCAAATTTTCTGGTTTTCTCTGGGAAATTTTCTCCACTGGACGCTTTCTTACCCTAGGAGGAAAGTATCCCAGTATTTGATACAAATCTTAAAGAAATTTGATTTTTGACTTTCTTTGAAAGTTGATTAAATGCAGCTTGTCATCCCACTCCTTTTTCAAGGAGCACTAAACTGCACTGCCTACAATACCATACTTCAGACCTTCTTCTACTGCTCTGGCATGCCCAAACTCATATTCTACCTAAAGAGAAAGCACTAGCGGGAAAAGAAGTCTGATAAGAATTAGAAACCTATAGAATTAGAGTCTTGAGTATATGTGTATGTATATTGATAATAGTTAACATATACTTGCAGAAGAGATCTGGGTTCATCAGTACAGGATGGGAGGAAAAACAGGGAATTGGGGAACATATTTAGCAGACAAGACCTCTGGCTGGCAATTTGCCCGTCCCTTACAGCAGTGTCCCTCACCAGGCCATTCACTCACACTGGTTATATGAAGAAGTTTATATGAAGAAGTTCTTTTACCATGTTTGCAATAAAGAGCTGTAAATCCATTATGCAGATGGAGTAGGATCATAGAGATATTGTTTAAGGGAGGGAGAACAAGTGAAAATATCATGAAGCTCTTTTATACTTTTATTTCTGTAACTGGATGGGAGCTTTAGAAAAGGTTTTAAAAAACCCAACAAAACAAAAAACCTCACTGAAAATTTGGAGTCCTGACAAAATAAGTAATACAATCCATAGTGGACTATCATAAAGATACCATTATGGTCATTTTAGGGAACGCATATTTTTGAGTTCTCTGAAATGTATATTCTGTATGTAGGTTCTGATAAAGTTAATTATTGACAGGTAAAGTTATATATAGCCTGCTTCCAAGTCAGTAGTTACTTGTTTTTCTTGTACTAGTAAGCATCCGGTAAGTTTTTAAAAAGGAAAATTTATCATCTCATGTGAGGTACCAACGAGTGGAGAACTCAGTACCTGAGACCACAATTATCAGAAGTTACTGGGTTTGAAAAATGAAACCTCACTTTCCCTTCCAAATGACATGGAGATGATTACTTCTGTACCTAAATGAGTGTAATAGACCTGTTCTATTTTACTTTTTTCAAAACACGTCTGCATGTTGAATGCTGCGTCCTGAAAATGCAAAATTAAATTATTGGAACTTTTTGAATTTATTCTCATGGTGCTCTGTTCCCTCCTGGCTGCTGTGATGCTGGTGGTGTTGCCACTACCACCCACAGCTGCCTGTTGAGCCCAAACTGTGCCTTTGAGTCTCTTTACTCTTCTGAAGAAAGCAGCCAGGTTAGAAATGCTCTAGTGCTGCAGCTGGGAGGTATTGCATGTTTGTAACACAAAACCTGGATGAAGTCATTTTGAGGGGTAGCATTCCCATTGAGGATGGTTGGTAGGACTTGGCTGCGTGTCCAGCGCACGCCTGGAATTTGGCTGTTGCCTGAGCTCCCTGTGTGCCTCTTGGGCTGCGCTGCCAGAGACAGCAACCGAGATCTGCAGAGCAGGCAGCTCCTGACCTGCCACCAGGCAGAACTCTGGGAAATGGCAAAGGCTTTTCTTCTTGGTGTTGAACCAGACTGTGCTTATCTGCCAGTCTGTCTGAAAGAACTGACTGGAGAGCTGTGGTGCTTTCACCCAAAAGAGTTCTGGTGGTTTATGGACTGTCTTCTGGGAATGGCTTTGCACACCAACATTTTTATTAACTTTACTATTATAATTGTTGTTGTTTTTATTATTATTACTTTCAGAATAATTTCCCCTAGATGATCTTTTGCATCCCTAATTTAAGGGATTAAATCTCTTTAAATTAAAATTTAAGGGATCCCTAATTTTAAGGAGAATTTAAGAAATGGGTTTGGCTACAACTGGAATCCTCTGTCTCAAACAGAAACTGCAGCACTTAGTGCTTTTAGTGAGAGCTTTGTAATTGTGTGTATACAGGGGCTGCTGGCACTGCTTTCTATTCAGGCATTCCCATTTCATGCCCAAAATTCAGTTGTTGATAATATAGATGAACAATAGATGTTTACTTGTAATTAGAGGGCTGTGGGCAGCGCTCTCCTGCCTTGCTGGCGACTGCAATCTTTGTCTGTTCAAAATATGTCTGTGCAACAAATCCAAGGGTACTCGTAACACAGGATGGCTGCTGGGGATGAAGGCTGCCTACTCCTGCTGTAACACAAATGTGGCAATGTGGGGAAAAGGGAGAAGGTTATTTGCTCTGAAGGCCTGGCCCCATGGGCCACCGACAGGGTGGATTAGAGCCAGCATGAACGTGCCCAGCCAGGCTACAGCCTGATAGCAGTGTCCTGTGGGGACACCTTCCAGCACAGTAAGCTCCCTGGGACAAAGTTTTCTTCATCTTAGCCAACACAGGTGCTGGGCTGGAAGTGCAGAGGGTGTTTTTGTGGAAAAAAGGAGATTTTAACCAACTATCAGAGTCACAGATGAGGTCATGTCAGGCACAGCCTCTGCCTGCCCTTGTTTTAACAGACAAGTGTCATTGTTGGCCATAGACTTGTGTGTGTTTTGAAGCCACAGACGCTTTAAAAATGTGCATATTCACCTTGTACATGTTCTTCCAGCTCTTTAAGCTCTACTCCTTAGTATGATGCAACATGACCCTGTGGTGGAGCCCAGTGAAAAATGCCCTCCCTGCTGTGGGGGAGTTTGTGCGATGTTGCAGGGAGCTGGAGAGAGCTGCTGGAGAGAGCTGCTGGAACAAGCTGCTCCTCCCCAGGGGACAGGCTGGCAGCACCTGCTGAGCCTTGCCAAAAATGCAGTTTTCTTCAGCAGCTTTCCTCTGTGTGTTGTAGGTGAGAGCTCTTTGGGCGCAGGGAAGAGCTGCAGTTGGTCACATCCGGGCCCAGCTTTGGTCACACCCAGCTCCTCTGGACAGAATTATCTTCTGCCTTGCACAGCTTAAACTGCTCTGCTCAGCTGCTACTTGTAAATAAAATTTGTACATGATTGTTACTGAAGCTATTGCAAACTGTTTTCCCTTGCAAGGAGATTTTTGTCTTGGAATTCTTTAAATCTTTCAAAAACCTCTGTTGGTGTCTGAACTCAACTATTGCTTTCATTTGGTTAATTTTACTATATAGCAGAATTATGATTTTTTCAGTGTTTGCCCTCGTAAATAATGACTTCAATTGTCCCATGTTTTCTTTGGGAGTTTTTTGTTTCAAATCATAAATGTATGTATTTAGTTGACTGAGGAGGAAGTACACATTTTATTAGCTTGCTCCCAAGAGTGTAGCAGGATATTGTCCTGTCACAATTCCTTGGTCTGGAATTTTTAGCAAGACAGGAAGGGAAGGGAGAGTAGGGCAGGAAGGAGACACCTGACTACCCCCTACCTCTGGTAGGTGGAAAAAGAGCTCTGGGATGACAGTCCCTTTGGTAGCTTTTTGAGGAGTGCTTCAGCTCTACGTGACATCTTTTCCACTTTAAGTAGCCCAGAGACAGCAAATTTAAGATCTCCTTTTTTTTTTTTTTTTTTTTCTTTTACAGCTCCCTGAGTTTTCGTGTTTCCTTCCAGTGTCTCTTTGCTTTCCTTCTTCATCTTGCTCCTCCTGGAACATGCTGGAGGTGGCAGAGCAGGGCAGGGACATGCCAGGGGTGTCTCTGGACGCGGCCGCGTCGGTTCAGGGCGTGTGGAGTGCGTTCAGGGCGCGCACGCAGAGCGTGCTGGGCCAGGCTCCCCCTGATTCGTGTGCTCACTGCACAGCACAGGGGGCTCCAGCTCTGCTGGTCACTGCACTGACCCCCGGGGAGCTGGCAAACGCCCCTGCTCAGGGCGCAACACAGGACCCAGAGCCGCTCCGGATCAATGCCCGTGGGCACGGTCATCTCCACGTCCTCTCCCAGTGAGTGGAGAACCCTCGGGCTTCGCTCGCTGCCTTGCTCCCTAATATTGTGCTTTCATTTCCTGCTCTCGCACAGCTTGCAAGATCAATTAAAATTGGCTGACATCTGGAGCCTTTAAAAGAAAAAAAAAAAATAAAAAAATAGTGGTATTCCTGAACTCCTTATTCAGAGAAACCTTGCAAGGATTTCAAAGGCATGTTCCACCAGGGCTGCTGGATTGGTCCCTATAGGACATTGGCTGGTGCCTGAGAAATAAAGAAAAGCCCTTGACTATTAGCAGGTCCCGCTGTAATTCAGAATAATACCAGATGTTTCATTATGTATCAGCCGGCAATAAAACTGCTTCTTTGAGCTATTGAACAAAGACAGTCGACAAAAGAAAAATTAATGTTGTGTCTTTGATCTCATGTTTTAAATTTGTCTTTTATAAATAGTGATGGGTTCTGGTTAAAAACATTCTAACAATTTGTTAAATATGCAAATGTCTGAAGTTTCTTAGCAACAGAACAAATAAGTGTTTTTCTTCTAATATAATATGTATGCTAGTTTAGTAAGCACACAATAAGTTAATTAGGCTGCGGTTAGGTATTATTTGTAAATGTCATATTAGCATGCTGTTTTGTTTCTTTGTTGCAACCAAAAGCCTCAAACTCACTGATGTCACTTTATTGCATGTTGTTTTTTCCTCTAGTTTTGAAATGAGTTTATTTTTTTAACATACTTGTGGGCAGAATAATGATTTATTGAGTTGTGTGTTTATTATTGTTTTCCTTGGTTGTAATGTCTCATTGTCTTTACATTGTTAGCAATGTTAGAGATTTTACAGGGAAATTCTAGGAAAGTACACATTACATGTGTAATAAAGCTGCTGCAGTTTACTATGATTAATGTCATTACAATGAATACCAAATGAATTAATAATGATGGGGCCATTTAATTTTAAAATGTTGGCATTTGTCTAAGTGCTGCTCTGAGAGAGGGTGGAGGAACTTGGCACAGTAGGAATTGGATAAAGCAGGATTTTTGCTGCCAGCATCCAAGCAGCTTGTTTCTCTCCAAGCAGTTACGGTCAACTGTTAACATATTCACTGCCAAGCAGATTTATCTAAATCCAGGGAACCTTTTCCTATGACTGTCAAATTTCACTTCAGAGCCTGGTGTTTTCCCTCCTAGCAAGGCTTTCTTCCAATAGCTCTGCTACTTCCATGGTCTTGCTGTAGCAGGTGGGGGGACATTCCAGGCCAGAGCATCTCTGGGTCACTGGCAAACGTCAGGGATGAGCAAACATATTCTTACAAACAGCCAAGCAAGAAGTAGCTGTCTTGTGAAAATGTTTAAAGTTTGAAGCATTCAGATCAAAGCACAATGCTAATCTGGGAATGTTCCCTGACAATCTTGAAGCACATTTTGCAATGACTTAATCCACACCTCAGTGGTCCTGTAGTGCTTTGTCAGTAGGGAATAGTTTTAGATGAGATTTTTTTCCCTTGATAAAATACCTGGAAGAACAGAATCATGAATTGCTCAATTAAAGCACTCGGAGGACAGTGGGTGATCATAGAGGGCAGCTCATGCAAGTTGTTGTGTCCAGGCAGATGAGGCCAGGCCCTGGAATGGGACAAGAGATGCCTGAGGAGAAACAGCCTTGACTCTGTGGCTGTGGTAACATTTCCATCCACATCTAGAGAGTTATTTTTGCCATGTCTGAGCATTTGGAGATGGATTTTTATGCTTTGTGCGTGGACACTCATGCCTGCTCATAACTTCAGTTTTCAAGTGGTCAGCAGAAGCTATCCAGTAGATCTTGCTGCGTGCCAGAGGATGAAGGGATGAAGACAACCTCAGTTTTCAATTGCCTTCTTCCTCACTGGATCCTCTCATTTTGCACTAGTTTATATTGTCTTTTAGTCAGCTAAGCACTGAAAAATCATTAGCAAGACAGTCACTTCCTTTTATGTGCATAGACCAAGTGCTAAGAAGTTGAGCAGACAGTTCCATGAAGGAAGGTTAAAGGAGAAATCCAGCAGAAGTAGGATATGAATGTTATACTGATGGGAATGGAGAAAGTACCTGGAAATCAGTTGCCACCCTAAGGTGGTGAGGTTGCAGGAGTATTTAACAGAGGTTTTCCTTATAGTCTTCATTGTGCACATGAGAAAATGCTGCCAGAATATGCTTGTAATGGTACAATTCTTTTAAAAAGAGGCTGGGAGAGGGGTGTGGATGCACCCCCCCACAGTTCACCAGTGCTGATTTGGTGTGGTGGAGTTCTTGGGTTCAGCTCTAGCAGCAGTGTAGGCTTTGTAACAGTATAACATTTGGATCCCTATCAGCTTGTTGCAATCTTCTTACTGCAACATCGCTGGGAGATGAAGGTCATTGGATTTCGGCTCCTCACAAAAATTTCAGCTCATCAGCAAACCTTATTATCCTGGGAGAAAATGTTATGAGCATCTAGATTAGCCCCCTGTGTAATGCAGGGCATAGATTCTGGGTTTATGTTTTTGATGTGGTACCAGCAAGCTCTCAGTTGAATTAAAGCTTGCTGGGTGGTTTGTTTCCTAGGAATCCCAGAGTACATTGAATGATGGACCTCCTTCCCAGTCATCTGTTCACTTTATTAATTATCTTAACCAGCAATTTTATCAAAAGCTTTTAATTTTGGATGAATCTGAAGCCTGTGTTGCAGGTTGGCTGATTTTCCCTCCCCAGGGATCATGGAAGGGCCCTCCACAGCAGTCTGCATGTGTTTGTGCAAGGGTAACTTATGCAGATCAGGTACCTGCCCTGTGAGGATGGAGGCTCAGACAGCTGTGGAACCTGCCAGCTTCGAAATCGTGTTTATGAGCAGGAGTGCAGAGGGGAGCTCTGGAAAGAAGAGGTATCATGGGGCCTGGCAAAAGTAAATGTCCTGAAGAAGTGAACAATGACCCCCCTGTTGTGTGGCTGTTTCCAGCTGCCTCCAGTCCTTGGAAGAAAAGGGAGAAGGGTGGGATGTGCCCCCAGCTTGTGCACAGCCCTCTGGCTCTGCATACAGATGAGCAGCACAGAATTGTACGTGCACATTTAGTTAATATCCTAAAATCCAGCTTAATGAAAAATCAAAGTTCCATAATAAACCACCCTCGCTCTGATTTAATCAGAGATAACCTGGGTGTCCCCTTCTGCTTGAATCCCTTTGTAGTTGTTTGGGTGGTTCCATCATTTTGGCCAGTATGATTTTATTCTTTCCTTATTAGGGCTGATGTCTGTCCCTCTGCCACTCTCTTCCTTTTTCATACTTGGGCTGGAGTGCCCTTGGCTGTAAGATCATCTCTGCCCTGTGCTGAGGTGACACAGAATGTGATATAACTGGCAAGGATTCCTAATGCTGACAAAGGGAAGATCAAATAGGTGGAGTTTTCCAAAGTTCATGGGAACAGTTTGCACAGGGAGACTTTAAATAGAAAAGCCTTTGCTTTCCTCAAGTCTGTACAAAGCAAATCTAACTTTCTTCTGAAGCATGTGGGATTTTTATTTACTTTGTTGGTCACAGAGGAAAGGAAGTTTTACAGCATGTGCTCATTGAATTCCGATAAACACCCAGCAAGTGCTATATATGCTAATTAAGAGATAATGTTAATGGGCTGGAATGCTGTCACAGGCTTAGGCTCTCCTGCTGCCACCAAAAATGTTGGGGCACTTATCAAAATAACAGTTATGGATGTGGAACGGCAGTTCGTTCCCAGAGCAGGTACCAGGCACCGCGGGATTGGGAAGGAGGTGCCTTTGGCTGTGCTGCGCAGAGGATGGAGAGGGACCCGGGTGCCCGCTGGACGGACAGACAGACGCTGGTGTGACAGACGCCGTGCTATTGTTGTCCTGCCCTGTTCCCACCGGCTGCAGGAGCCTTTGTCTGCCGCAGCCAGGCGGGAGGGGGCTCGCCACAAAAGAACAGTTTGGTTAAAGCGTTCTGGTGTTTTATGAATAAATTGGATTCTACTTACAGCATTATTAACCTGCTGTATTCTGACGGGCTTAGGGGGAGATTATCGTGCGCTTGAACAAATCAGTATCTACAGATCCACACAAATACTGGGTTTTAACAAAAATATACTGTGATTAAGGCACACAGCGGATCAAATTCAGCCCCGACTTACACCAGGTGCAATCTCATTGATATCCGTGGGTTAAAAAGCAATTTTTACAACTTAAAGCAATCAGAAATCAGCTTAGTGTACAGACTTACTAGACCAAAATAAGGCCCAAGAGACAGTATGCTAAGCTGATTTCTGATTGCTTTAATTTTTTTAAACTTTTATCAAAGATTAATGGTCAATTATCTGGAAATCTGATTTTCTGGTACAGATTCCATTTGCATAATTTCATAGACACTTAAAATATGACCAGACTCTAATCAGTATGAAATGGGTTGAAGCATGGCTTGGTATGGCTGATCAAAATCAGCCACAATCCGTGTAAATATGTACTATTGCTGTAGTAACAAGGGCGATTTTAATAGGCTGTCGTCTGAGCAGTAAACAATTGGTTTAAATCTTTTTTTTTTATTATTTTTTTTTTCTGCATAGCTAAATATAACTCCAGGGTTAATAGGCAAAACTATGGAGTTGGAACTTGCTTTCCTTCAGGTTTTCCATTTTGTGCTTGAGCACCACTCTTTCTGCAGATATTCCTGCCATTTATTTGCTTATTCTACAATACTTGCAAAACTATCCATCAAACTGCATGCACAGGTTACAGTGGAAAATACTGTGCGATAATTACTCTAGAGTAGTCTCTAATGAACTCAAATGACTGTGGGGTGCTGCTTTTTTGTAATATACATTCAAGTCCCTGACTGAGAAATAAACCCCACCAAAACCAAAGAAACAAAAAAAGTCCAAAAAAACTTACACCCTGCAATGAAGGAAAGTTGATTTCCTAAAGAGTGTGCAAGGCAAGGAAGGACAGTCAGATTCTCTACTTTTTCTCCCTTTATACATTGTGGGCTGGATGATGCTCTGGTAGCTGGATGGAACTGCTGGAACATGCCCTCTAGGAAGACACACAGTTTTGGAGGTGTCTAGAAATGGAGAATTTACTATCTCTTGATCTTCTGATCTAGCGCATAATTAATCTTCTGTTCCAATATGATTAGTCCTTACATTCCTATTTTCCTTACCTGTAGCCTGTCCAGATTTTCTCTGGTACCTGGCTGGGCTGCACTGTGCTTCCTCTGTCTCCCTTGGGTTTAGCTGAACTGATCAAGCCCTTCAAGGAGCCATCCGTGTGGCACTGAGTGGAGTGCAGTGCATCTGTGTTGGCTTTAATCCAGTTCACATAGCAACAAAGGCAATGGAGACAGCAAAAGGACAGCCACAGGATGCAGCTGTGCACGTGGTGGGCAGGCTTAAGACATCTCTCCTGGTGTTACCAAGCCAAACTAGACAGAACCCTGCCTCCCTGCTGCAGCGCAGACTGAAGTGAGCCATAGCCTCCTGCTCTTTTTTGCTCAGGTTCTTTGGAGAGGGTGGTGCTCTTTAATCTTTCAAAAACTTATTCCAAAAAAGGAGCCAGGAATTCTGCTGGCTTCCTAGTCATGGTGCTCTGCTGTTGGTTAGCTGCTCTTTCTCAGTTGAAGATTAGTTAGGAAGGATTTTAGGCCAGAGAGACTGAGAGCTGATGGGTTGTCCGTAGTGTGGTCACCAGGACAATCTGCTGCTCTGGAGGACAGACTGTCTGACCGGCAGCTTCTGAGATACCTCTGAGCCCAGAGGGCTCTGGTCCCCAGGAAAATGCAGTTAGTGAGGGTTCTGCTGTGTGTCAACTGCCTGCTGAGGGGGAAATATATTCCATGTCAACCAGTGGTTTCTGGGGGGTTGGCTTTTTTTAAAGGGAGAAAAAAAAAAAGTGGGGGCGAGCACAAGTCCATTGGTTCCCTTCTCCTTGGTAAATCAGTGTCTGATGGGGTCTGGTGTCTCCAAAAAGGATCAAGCAAATTGGTGGAGAATATTAAAATAATCTGGTCATCTTGCTATCCAGTCACCTTCCATGAGACAGCTTCTTCTTGTACAGTGAATTGGCTGGGGGAGGATGCTCAGGTCTTCTAAACATTTTTAACCTCATTGCAAACTTTTCAAAGATGAAAAGTTTGAGTTTTGGCTGTTAGAAACAGCCAAAACTTCCATACTGGCCCATCCCCTTCCAGTCTGGTTTATCCATAAATATTAATATTTTATAAATCTGAAAGTAAATGCAGGGGTTTTTTCTTCCTGTCTTCTGCTATTTTTATAGGTCATAATGCTCATTACTCATCTGTTCCATATGTACATGTTGCACATACATAGAAAATGGGCCAGGGACAAAGTTAATTTTCTTGGAAGACATATACAAACTTTGGGGTTCATTTTCTTTGGTAGTTTCTTTTTTTTATTATTATTATTTTTTTATTATTTTTTCTTTTTTGCCCAAATCCTGTGTCTGATTTTGAAACCAGGTGACCTTTGGAACGCAAGGAGTGCAGGACTATCAGTGCAGGACTGTGTCCCTGAATCCTACTCCAGCAGCTGGCAAAGAGAAACAATAAGCTTGCTTCAAATGCTGGCATAAAACAAAAGGAGGATTCTTAGATGAGAGGACTCAAATTGAAAGAAACAGTAAAAGAGAGTATTTCTGGTTATTAAAAAAAATAAGAGATTTTCTATGTAAAACCCCATTTACTTCTTTCCACCAGGGACTCCCTTGCAGAATTTTCTCCTCCTGGTTGTGTTTATTTCTTTTGTTGTTTTGCAGGATCTCTTTTGGGGTAGGTTTTCCTATGCAGCACTATTTCTTTGTACTACTGCTGTTTCCTTCCAAAACATAAACAGAAGGAAAAGAAATGCCGTATGGGAAAAAAATCTTATGAATTATAAAGGCACTTGTAATTTCTTTTAAGACTTTGGAGCTGTCTGATAAAATTAAACAGAAGTGTATATATGTATATACAACATTACTGTGCAGTGCAAAGAATAGGAGAATATAGATCTCAATGATTAAGGGAATTCATTTGTTATCTTCATCCAACATTTAATTCCATGACTTTTTGCAGAGATGTGAGTGCATTTTAGGGATCTGAATCTGAAGTGGTTTAAATTCTGGAGTATTAAGGGTCATTTACCAGAATTTTATGGTGGTGACTGGGTTTTTGAGACAGACTGAAGTTTTTGTTTTGACCCTGTCAAAGACCCCTCCTGGTGTAAGTCTCACTTACATGAAGGTGATGTTAATATATTCACTGGTGGTTTTCCTTGTGGAATTAAGCAACAAAAATTGGTCCTTAGTTTTGGTTTGGTTTTAACTATTATTTTATTTTAAGATATGGTAAAGTGAAATGCAGATGTAGAATATTGTTTTAATCTTTGCAAGAGTGAGACAAAACCCCAAGCTGCAATCCTGCGATATTTGAGTACTTGCAGTCTTTCTGTTTTACTTTCAGACATTCAAGCAAACATTTCAAGAAAAGCATTTTCTTGCCTCTTCTATCATAAGACAATATCACATTTTTATTTATAAAAATTCCCATTTATAAGCATAGATATACATTTAGGTTTGCAGTTATATATTTATAGGTCCCATGTTTTTTTAACGGTTAATTACAAAAATTATGATTTAATGTTCTCTCACTTGTTCCTGCCCACGCACCTCACGTGTTAAAGTGTCAAACCTGTGGCTGAGCAAACACTGCTGGCCTGTCAGCTCTGCCTTGGCTGAGCATGGGGTGAGGGGTCACTGAGAGGGGGCTGTGGGAGGGCGAGGACAAAACTTGTTACTGTTTTGATATCTGGGGAGATGTGTGCCTGCAACATCCATCAGCCTTCCTCAGGGAATCCTGTGTGATTCTGTTAAAGAATAATGGTCCCTTTCTGTTTCTCATTTATGCAAATAAAAGGCGAACCAGAAAAGGCATCAATAAGAGGTAAGTGGCAATATCAAGTCAGTTTTACTGACAGGTCACTCAGTCCCCAACAAATCAAGTAGGAAAAATGTGTCATTTATCAATATAATAAACAGGAATATCACTCCTAAACCCAAACAGCTCTCTTGAAATCATACCTCAGAGCAAACAACCCATATTGTTTGCAATGCCCTAAGTAGGACCTCTCTGTAGTGCTTCTTTCTTTAGCTGCCAGGGCGCAATTAACCTGCTGTGAGCCACAGTGGGAGCTGGCAGGTCGGGCTAACTTCTCCTGACATCTTATGGAGGAAAATATCTCGGTTTTCTCTCAGCTTTATATAGGTAAAATTGTGAACCAGGCTTTGGACTACTGCTGTCACAGCAGAGCTTTATGGACACATTGGCATACCTGGCTGGAAGGATGGAAGAACATGACTGAGCTCTAGCAGAGATTTCATTGTACCTTGTGGTTTTGGGGGACTTCATTTCTTGTTCTCCTCTGTCTTTCACCTACTTTCTACCTCAAATAATTCTTGTTGAAAAATCATTTTAGTCCTTTGAAATATATTTGTATCCTGGTATTAACTCACCGAAAGTTTGTATAAAAATGTCTTTTGGGCTGTGTTTTCAATTGTGCACATCACTGCCGTGACTTCCGTGATCACTCACAGCAATTGTTTCTAGGGGGAAAAAGAAACAAATATTAATTTCTAACCAGCTTGGGTGACCACAGAGGACAAGTACAACCTCAAAGCTGGAATTAATCCCTCTGGGCCTCAGGCACTTGAGCATATGGCCTGACTTGGGAGCACAGGTGCTCTGGGTTTCTCTGAAGAGGAAGACAGCTCTGAAACTGTTCTGGTTGTCAATGGGATAAACTTTTTTCTCCATTTATTTGAGATGGAGGCCAGAGTGCACACATCCTTATGCCAGGGATTGCTGGGATATGATGGTTAATTTAAGAAATTATGCAATGGAAGGCAGATGTTTGCATTCTCCCACAGTGATTATAGGAGTTTTGTTTCCATAAGAAATCAGGCCAAAATTTTATTTTGAAGAAAAAAACCCAGTGCGTTCTGAAAACAAATAGCGTGCACAGAGTTTTCTCTGGGGAGAGGCTGAGGGAGCTATCCATGCGACAGATGATGTTCAAGATCCCTTCACAGGCTGCTGCACTCATGACCAGGCTGTTTGGGCTGCCATAAGAAAAAACACAGACCTGAAATTTAGGTCTATGCAGTGTAACTGCGGTGACATCCCTACAGCACTCAAGGAAAAGCCCACCAGACCTTATCGGGGTTCTCTCAGCAGGGAAAAGCATGGCATCAGTGAAGCTTGGAAAATTATAGCGTGTGAAACATTAGAGTGCACTGAATTTCCTAACTAATAATTAGGGTGTGCTAATTTGTAATCACTCCTACAGGAAGTAAGAGGTTTGACCTGAGGGCCAGTAGCGAAGGGGGCAGCGAGAGGCAAGCACTGCATCATGCTCCTGAGAGCCCTTGGATTCAGATTTGGGCATCTTTGTACAAAGAGAGCCTGCAGTTCTGCAGAGAAGTGGGGATCACAAGGTCATTGATGCCTCCTGGTTCTCCTCAGCCCTTAAAATGTCACTTTTGAGCCTTTGCAAGTTAAACTGATCTCAATGGCATACTGAGTGGAGCTAGAGGTGGTGCAGTCCACAATGAGCATTAGGATTTGGGGTGAAAAGTGACTTAGAGAACATCTTTGTTATTAACTTTTGGAATTGTACAAGTACAATTGTCCCTGAGACTACACTCCCACAGTGTAATTACATCTACTCCATTTACAAAATACCTTGAATTGTATTCATAGCTTAATTTTTAAATGTGTATGAAGAGCAAATGAGGTTATATTATTGCTGTAATTGAGAGCAACTAGGACAAGTTTTATTAATTTCCTGCTACAGAATACTGAGTAAGCTGATATTTTATGGAAAAGTTCATGAAGAAGAGTAATATGTGTTACATTTCTGAATTCTGGATGATACTTGAAGAGTTTTACTGGCAATTGATTTTTCTACAGGTAAATTATAATTCTTGATAGGCAGATGTGCCCCTGAATATAGTGAGATGCACTCACTAAGGGTATGATGAAATAGAAGCAAAAGGCGTACCAGCTCTGCTCTTACAGATGGTAAGAAGCTGGAAATCAGAATTTCTGCCTGTAGAAGTTCCCATTCCCTCAGCTAAGGCAGTCATTGTTTCAGTTTCTCCATTATCTGGATTTCTCTGAGTGTTGAAGGTTCACAGAGTATTTAGCATACATTTATCTGCTCAAGAACTCAGTAATTTGATGTGCATTTGGAGAACTCAGTTTTACATGCTGCTAAGGATGTGTGTGCTGCAGGGTGCCCCTGCACACGTGTCCATGGAGGTTAGGGCATGTGGGGGTTGAGTGTAAAAACCCCTGCTTAACAGGAACCTGTGTGCCACAGTGACAATATGGTCACTGTGTCCCTTTTCTGCTTTTATATTATATTATATATAACAGAAACACTTACATTGAAGTTCCTGAAGTCAAAGTAGCAGTGGCAGGGTAAGAGAGCTAAGAATATATGAGTTGGTGGAACCACCTTCCCCTCTGACAGCAAGGCTACTGTACAGTGGTTTTGGCCTTCTTTGTGAGGAACAGGCAAATAAATGCCCAGAGGATGACTGGACAGCACAACTGCTGCTGCCTGAGCAGAGTTTTGACACTTCAGTTTTTACCATTTTGGGCTGTGCAGGGGTTTCACAGAGACTCCTGCATTCATCTCCTCGCTCCCCAGATGGCTGTGTGCCATTTTAGAGTTATTTCTCTACTCTCTGCAAAGGCAAGATCTCGTAAATATAAAACGGTGCCCTGGAACAGTGGTGCCTCGGGTGTTGGTTAGGTTGGTCAGGTTTGGTACCCGGCCAGGACTGGTACCACATGTCTCACAGGAGCAGTTGTTTCTGCTTCTGTTCCTCTTGGTTACTTGTTATTCTAAGCAAAATCAGCTGTCCTGCCGTATCTCTGCTGGGTTTGGATCGTGGGCCAGAAACTGGTTTGTTGCTGATAAAATTCTGCAGCTAATAGTCCACTCTTAATATGATCTCAGTTCTCATGCCAATCACACTTCTGAGAAGTGCTTTGTTTCTCCTGTGGTCCTGTGGGTCTAACAAATGACCCACTTCTCACTCTGGGGAGCTGCTCTGCAGTGTCTCTGTCAGGGACACTCCTGCTCCACATGCAGTCCTAAGCTCCAGGAAAGGTCAGCCACTCTGACCACTGCAAGAGAGCATTGGCAGGCAGGTCTGAGTGCTGCCAGCAGTGAGTTACCCACCTGCAGCACACGCAGCACTTGTTCTTGTACCAGCTGGGCCTGGTGACCAGGCTGTCAGAGCTCCCCAGAGTAAATTGCAGATGGTGGCTGCGGAGCTGCGAAGCACGTGGTCAGATAAACAAGATTTAACTGTGTAGCATGAGTCCCTGGCAGGCTGCTGACTCAGAGCTCCTTGTTGTTCATTTCCTTGTGCACCTAATCCATTTACCTTCCCTGTGCCTCCTGTGGTTTGTGTAGAGAAAACCTGAGCACAGCAATATGGATGCTTGATTTTTCTGTTAGTGACCAACAGTGGGATTTGTTGTGAACTCCCATCACTGTTTGTTTCTTAGCTGTTCAATAAAGTTAAGATGTTCCACTAAGCAGATGGATGTGGAGGCCATCTTTTAGATGTTGAAGATTGATGATGTTGTGCATTCGAAATTAAGAAGTGAATCCACTTGAATGAATCATCCTAGTCAAGTGGAGGTGATATTTTTGTTTTAAAACTGCAGTTAGCTTTTGGATGTGCCATGTTTACCCTGGAGGCCAGTTCATGTGGCCCAGGTTTTCTGGAAGGTCTGTGTGGCTCAGAGCACCCTCACTGTGAGGGCTGACAGGTAATCATTCCAAGCCCCTTCTTTTCCACCCCAGGCAGTCTGGGGGTGGGCTGACAGGTTCACCAACCTGGCTATCTTGTCTGGTAGCAGAAATTCTTCCAAATATACCTCACCATGACTGAGATGGTGCCATAGCACAAACTCAGGACTTGACTAGTAGCAAACTCAGACTTTAAGCTGTGCTGAATTAAAAACAAAAATAAAATAAGAAAAAATCTGGAACAAAACAACAAAAAATGAATAGTTTTACTGGTGCATATACTGAGTCTGATGGGCTAAAGCAAGTTTAAGACCTTAATATAATCCATTAAACTAAAGTGGACAGGCACATGAGGTGGAAACATCCTGGAACCTACAACCCCTTCAATATCCTGTAACCTTCCCCATATCTAAAAGCCTTTTGCCAGCTCCCGTCCCCATCTACACAATCTGCATTATCATCCAGTGGGACTAGAGTACCAAACTGAGCCATCCTGGGAGTTAATCCGTGAATTTCAGCATTTGATAGGTCCTGAGAGTATCTGCCCCAAAAAACATCTTCTTCCAGCTCAAAGCAAACATCAGAAATTCACATTTGAGTAAGAGGGCAATGGTTTTGCTAATCCCTTCTTAGCAAAATCATGGCTTCTCAAGAAGGAAGGATTCACCTAGGATCTGCTTGCTGAGGAACAGGATACAAGGCCTGTGTGAATGTGCCTGAAGGAATTGCTCCTGGCCTCGTTTTGTAGCAGTGGATCCATAGGTGTTTGCAGCAGAAGATTCCTGTGTGTCCATTCGAGCTCCACTCCCAATCAGTGCTACACAAAGCTCTCCTAACAAGAGGGGAAAGTCAGAGAGCTGTCATCTTAGTGCTTAAACCTGCACATTTTAAGATTTAAGGGGTAGTGATTGAACACTATAATCAGCTCTTTTATTACCCAAACACTGCCCAGGAAGGGAAATAATATCAAAAGCACTAGCAAGATGGCAAGGAACAAAAAAAAATTTAAATTTGCTTGGTTTTCTGGAGGTTTCCTCTCAGGGCCTTTAGCACCATGGACATTATCACTGGTTTAGTAACAGTGGTGGGAAGTACACCTTGACAGCAGCAGAGCAGTGTTTTAGTGTTTTAGAGTATTTTCTCTTCTTTAGATGAAAAGACAGGCTTTTGGATTCAGGCTAAAAAAAAAGTATTCATCCTGCTAAGTAGATTGAAAGAGAATCCAGATTAAATAAATCATTAAATCATTCCAGAATGTTATCCACCTGTTCTGGCCTGTAATTTATTTTCAGATGAACAGTAGGTAAACAAAAAAAAAAAAAAAAAGTAATACAATGGCAAAAATAATTTTCCTCTAACAGATGTTTTGATCCTGAAATGACACCTGGCCTGGGGAGCTGCTTGTGCAGTTTTTGAGATTGTTTTAAACTAATTGCTCCAACCCACTGCTCCATAACCTCAATAGCCACATCAAGCTAAAACTTCTGTGGTAGTCACCTTTGAAAAGGGATCTTCAAGGGGTTTGTTGCTGCAAAGCCAGTAAAATTCATCCCTTTATTGTGGGATGGGAAACCTGTAGGGGAACAGGACAACAGGCAAATGCCAGCCATCTGGGGTTGAGGGGTCTAGACCATTTCAGTGCCAGGGCTGTTTTCCTCATGTGCTTGTGCAGCAGTAAAGGAAGGTTTATTCTCTCATGTTCCTAAAAGGAGGACTGTGGTTCTAAGATTAGGAAGCAATAATCTTGCTGGTTATTTGTATTGTCCAGACTTTCTCACGACTCAGAAATGGTTCCCTGTCCTCTCTAGGAGAGTGCCAGTGTGTTTTGTGCTGCCCGTGTTGGCTGGGGATGGCAGGGAGGTGAGGTGACCAAGGACCTGAGATGGAGGACAGCAGCCAGTGCTGGGAGTTTGGTGAAGGTGGAGAAAGATGGTTATTGTCCTGTGCTTCCACACCTCCTCTGGCTCAGATGCAGCTGAAGGCAGCTGCAGTCCAGGACCCCAATTTCATGTCTCTCCAGTGTATATTTAAACAGATTTAGCCAGCTCGTTCGGTAGTTTTTGGACGTATTCTCCCAACTGCTCAATGCAACAACGCTGAAGCCGGAATCCGCTGCAGCAGCTCCTCTATGGGGGGGAGAGGGGGCAGAAACCCTCAGCCAGGGGTGCGTGGAGGAAGCAGGGGCTGCCCGCAGCCTCAGCCCTCACTTTTCGGGGCTTGCTTCACTCATCGGTGGGTCGGGCCGATCAGCTGCAGACCTGGGAGACTCAGTGCCGGCACCGACCCGTCTCTGCGCTTACCTGGGGGCCGGGCACCGGGGCCGCTGCCCCCGCGGGGAGCGGGGCGGGCGCGGGGGTCACCGCGGGGGCGCAGGAAGGGCCGGGGGTGGCCGGGGAGCCGCGCCGTCTCGGCCGCACAAAGCCGCCTTTTCATCGCGGCCTCCTGCCCCCGCCGGGCCCGTAATTGTCTTTGACAAAACTTCATTAGCGAGCGCGGCGGAGGCGGCGGCGGCCCCGCGGTCGCGCTGGCTTTGAGCGGGCGCAGTGGAGTGTGCGCGGCCCCGCCGCTCCCGCCCGGGGCCATTAGCCCGGCGACTTTGTTTTAGAAACTTCCCACCCCAGCGGGGGACGCGTCAACGAGCCGCCCCCGGCCGCCCCCGGCCGCTAATTGGGGGGCGATGCGGGGCTGCGGTGCCAGCGCGTCCCCGCGGGCTGCGGAAAGGGGGAGACCCGGCCCTTCAGAGCCAAGTGGGGTGCCGGGAGAGGCTGGTGTGTGTGTGTGTGTGTGTGTGTGTGTGTGTGTGTGTGTGTGAGCGCTGCGCCGCGGCGGTCCCCCGGCTCCGCGGGGCTTCACCTTGCGCGCCCGGCTTGCGTCTCGCTCGGGCGGGCTGAGGCGGGCCGGGCCCGGGGCACCCCGCACCGAGCCCAGGGCACCGCGCACCGGGCCCATCTCCCCGAGCAGCAGGCTCCGAGTGCCCCAGCAAACGGTGGCTTGGCAGAGCCCGACTGCCCCCGCTCCGCCGGACAAGCCGAGTTCACTTCCCAGAGAAGCGGCATTAAAAAGCCCATCTCGTAGCAAAGCTCAGACACAGACGGTTTAAATACGTTTATTATGGCATTGGAGGCGCTGAATCTGTTCGTGCGAGCCCGTTATTTTAGTTTTGTGCCCGGGCGCACGCAGGCTCCGCTCCCGGTATTAGTTCTTCATCAATCCCCGCTCTGGTTTTTAATCAAAACAGTATTCGGAATATGATTCCCGGAGATTATATTTGGAGAGATTTGCGATACATATCTTGCCGGCGTGACAGATTGCAGGGGAGTCCTTGGCGGGCGGGATAATCTGCATCTCGCTCACTTGACCTTTAATAAAAGGAGCGTAAAACTAGTAAATAGAAAATAGAAGCCTTAAGACTCCTGCAGGTTACCTTCGTGCCTGCCTTAAAGAGAGCCTGAGGCCTGCACCCCCCTAATTAACTCCCCCCGCGGGCTTCGCGGCTCTTTCGCGGCCGGGGCAGAGCCGGCAGCTCAGGGGAGCTCCTGGCCGCCCCCGGGCCGCGGCGGCCGTGCAGGTTTCGTCTCCGGTGAGCAGCTCAGGAGGGCGATGCAGACAGGGCTGCCTCCCCGGGGAGCCTCTTCCAAAGCCGGCGAGAAACGGAACCGGAGGAAGCCGGGTCGCTCCCTGCAGGACGGGTGAAGGCGGCCGGGACACAGCCGGGAGGGAGGCCCGGCTTGGCTCTGCCGTGCGGACACGCGTGGGAAACCTGCACGTGTTCCCGAGGCAGATAATACCTGTCCTCTCCGGTGGGAGAGGAGGGGCAGAAAAGTCGCCTTGCGAGAACCCTTCGAAAGGGCCTCTTTATTACAAGTCCTAATCCTTCAAATCCGACTTGAAATAATGTTTATTTTTCGCAGCTTAACTTCCCCTTCTCTAAGCTTCGGGTCACTGCAACAGACTGCTGCTGGTGCGCCGCCTCTTGTCAGGGCTGCTCCGGAGTGCGGGAAAGCCCCGGGACCGAGCATCTGCGGCGGGGCTCCCGACGGGCCCAGCCCCGCCGTCACCTGCTGCCCTCGTGTGCACTTGCCTCCCCCTCCCTTTCCCCCAGGACCCTCCAAAGCCCGACAAAGTTTGCCTTCTTTCACAGTGCCCCCGCAGCCGGGACTGCTCCGCTCCCGGGAAGGGCCGCGTCTGTTACCGGAGCCGAAGCCGGGGACAGCCCCGTCAGATCTCCCTGCGTTGACCTGCATTTCTCCTCCTTTCCCCTCCGAATTGCTTCTCCGGTCGCAAACCCAGAGGGTTCCCAGTTATGCAGCCCCACTCATCTTGAGTAGCCTTTAGTAAACATATAGAAGTCTACTCGATATTCAAGATTGATTTCCCTGATTTATTAAGGCAGAATTCATTGGACTCTATTGACCACAAATGACTTAATGTAAATGCTGACCCCGGTGAACTTGGAAATAGCAGGTATCGGGTTGATCTATAGATGACCTCTTAATTACCACAGTTATTAATTTAAATTATTGCCACTGCTTCTGGAGACAGGAACAAAGAAACATTCTTTCCTCATCCCTGCTTGGTTTATTAGTCTGAACACAAAGTGTTTGATGACACTTTTAATTAAACAGAAATAATGCAGAGATACGGTTTCCCTTTCTCGTCTGTCCTGTAAAGTGCAGCACTGCTCTTTTGACTGACTGACGGCGGTGACCCACTAAAAACGTCCTACTTCGCCGCCCGGTCGCCACCCGTTGCCCGGGGGTGCCCCGGCCGTGCCCCAGGACGGGTGGCGGGTGCCCGGGGCCGCTCCTCCCGGGCTGCGCCCGGCTCCCGGCTGGAGAGCTCCGAGGTCACTGACGGCTTCGTGGCGTTCAGCTCATCCCTGTTAATTAGAGACTGAAAAATACTCTCAGCGGTATCTATGTACAGAGACGGGAAAGAAACAGTCCGGCGTAACCTGCGCCGCTTCTCCTCCTGGGATTGCGAGGAGTAACTGCAANCGGCCCTTCCGCGGCGAGGGCAGGGCAGGCGGAGCCGCGAGGCCACCGCCGGCCCGCGGAGTTGTTTCCTTGCGTCAAGCCGAGTGCTTCGTTACAGCCGGAGCCCCGTCGCCAGCGCCCAGGATGGGGCGGGCGGCCCTGCGGGACGGAGAAGCGGTGATAAGCTGGTGCTAAGTGGCCGCGGGGTGCTGCCCCGCCCGGATGGGA
>WAAG01034983.1:0-49499 GCA_013390105.1 Tichodroma muraria | reverse complement strand
CAATTGTAGATGATTGCACTTAAGAAAAGCAGCTAGACATCTGAGGTGGCGGGGGGGAGGGGGGGAAGGTTGGTGCCTGGATTAAAAAAATAGGCTACCCCCCAATTCCCATCGCTCTTAATAAATACGTTTGTATAGAGGGAGTTTAAAAAGCCACCCCACATGTATAGAGAGTTTAAGTGCAAAGGGGCTTTTTCAAAGAGGGGGGGAAAATCACGTAGGGCTTGCAAGATAAGGAGCTTGCTTGTATTATTTTCTGCTCTATAGGTCTTTAGCGTTCATCGGTGGGCGAGGAGCGGGGTGACGTCACGGCCCTGCCGGCAGCAGCAGGCAGCGGCGGGCAGGAGCAGGCAGCGCCCCGCGCCCGCTCTCAGCACTTGTTTCATGTTGGTTTAATGTTGTGCTGTGATGCACGTCAAAGGCGGGACTGGGGGTGCCTTGCGGTTGGTCTCTTATCCCTTTATTTTTAAACACGATCAAAATTTGTCTTAGGGGAATAAATGTCTAGTGGGGACGTCGCGGCACCCGCCAGCCCCGGTGTGCCCCCTGCCACGGGCCCGCCGCGGGGAGGACGAGCGCTGGGCAGGGGTCGCGGTGGCAGCGGCGGTGCTGGGGGCACCCAGGGAAGCAGCTCTCGAGGTGGGCCCTGCCGACGCAGCCCCCCCGGCCCTTCTCGCTGACCTCGCGCCCGTCCTCGGGGTCGGGCGCTGCTGTGCAAGTCGGCCCCGGCTCTGCACCGGAGCCGTGCTCCCCGCCTCGGCGTCGCTGCCCGTCGGCGGCCCGGAGCCGCGGGAGCTGGGTCAGACTTCGCCCCGCACAGCGTGCGCTGCCTGCCTGGGCAGGGGCCGCAGAGCAGCCCGAAGCAGAGCAGCCCGCAGAGCAGCCCGAAGCCCTTTCTCTGAGGAGTGCTGAGCCCCTTGTTCCCGCTTAGCCCCGTGATGGTCCCTCCGGGAGCGGGGGGGCTGGGGCGGCAGCAGGTCAGCGGGGCGGTGATGTATGGATGGTTGCCTGCAGCCCGGCCGGCCCGCTACCGCCACGGCGTAATTGCATCAATTAACAAATTGAAATGCCCTTGTTTAACCAGCGGCTTACATATTGCGAATTTGCCTTTGAGGCGAGATCACCGAGAGGTAAACCGGGATTTCCCCCCCTGCCCGAGCCTGGAGCTGCCGCGGCGCTCCCGGGCCGGACAGGGCGCGATGTCCTGCCAGTGGCAATTCATGAAGAAAAAGAAAACCAAGTGTAAACACGGCCCGGGGCGGCCCGGCGGCACTTGTCCCGGAGCCGTGTCCCGTGGAGGTGGTGGGCAGCCCTGGCAGCCGTGCCCGTGCCCGTGCCCGNGGGCCGGAGCGACGCGACGGGAGCGGGGCGCCCAAGCCGCGTCCGCCCCGCCGGGCTGAGCGGAGGGGCCCGGAGCTCAGGGGCGGCTCTCACAGCCCTCTATTGTCGCCCGCAGCCTGACGAGACGGAGCGCTGTAAACCCGAGCCGTGTCAATCGTCATTAACAGGGGCAATAACTTAAAATTCATTAAAGAACACCTTTGGGTAACATTACTGCTAATTATTTAATTGCAAGAATCCCTATGGGGAAAATTATGCTAATTATAAAGTAATAAAACCACTTGTTCTAAAGCACTTAATTCAGCAAAATTTAGTCTTTTCACCAGAACACTTCGTATGTTATTTGATGGAAGGAACAACAAGAGTAGCTGTGTGCTCATCCCGCCCGCGGCTCAGAGCCCAAAGGAGCTGTCGCTGGCAGTGAGTTTGTGCTGGCAGGTTACATACAGGGCTCTTGTCTTCCTTCCCGAAGTGATGAGCCTCCAAAACTGGGGCAGAATTCACTGTGCAAAAAAGTGGTTTTATAACAGAGATCATGCAGATCAGTACAAACACTGTGTTTCCCAATCTTTATCAGGCACAATCAGCGTGAAAGCAATTCTGTTACCTGCCAGGTACGTTGTAGCTGAGCTAAGCTTCGGGAGGTGGCCTTTCCCAACCCAGCTCTCTCCACTTACAGCACTCTGCCCTACAGAGATGTTTCACCAGCATGCTTTTTTCTAGGTGTGCTCAAGAGCCATCCAGATGACCCCTTAAATTGCCCTTACAACTTGGGAGAGTGAATGGCATTCCTATTAACAAATACAAGTTCTGCTGTGCTCCCCAGCTCTTTAGGAGGACACAAGCTCTGTCTCTTTGTGTTCTGAGCGCTGCCACCATTCACTCTGCCTGTCCATCACTGAGCAACTGTACTCTGCATTTCAAAGTTGCCAAAACATTTTTCTGTGGTTTGTAAATATTGGCATAAACCTTTTGTTAAAAAGTTCTTGAACCTAGCTTGGCGGAGGATAGCTTTGGGTTGGAGTATGCAATTTGCCATTTTTCTCATTGCTGGAAATCAGCTTCAACAGACCAATTTCCACTCTGCACATACACCGTGTCTCGGAGAAGCACAACTGATGCTGTACATGGTCACTGCAGTTCTTTCTTTCTCTAAAGCTGTGTCATCTCTCTCCCAGCATACAAGTATATCATCCCAGCCACCCCCAGAACGTGCATTCCCTTCACTCAGTCGTCCTAGCGAGGAGTGTGACTACAAACACGAGCAAAACTGGAAAATGATCTCTCTTGATTTGCACTTTTGTTCTTGAATGAGAGGAGTCTGAGGCTTAACTGCAAACATTTCTGCAAGCAGTTCTTCTTGAAGTGAGGCAGGAGTTCAAATGCAGCCAACAATGCGATTTTTGATGCTTTTAAAATCAACATCATTTGGTTTCGCTCTGATATTGCTTTGCTCGGGAGGTAATTGTGAGGGGTGAAAGTAACAGTATGTGCTTCCTACTGATGCAAATGCAGCTGCCGATAACTGCAAGTGAAATAATAGGTTAATTGAAAAAAGCAGGGGAAGAAGAAAGCAGCTTCAAAAACATGTAGCAGAAATGTGGCTGAGAAGAAAGTGTCTTTATGTTTTAGAATACAGGGGGATTTTTTGGCTGTTGCTTTTTTGTACTGAGAAAATGAAAATTCTTCAAGTCCATGCATGAATAAACAAGTACAGCTGGGCAGCCTAATACATAATTTATACTGATCAGTCACTGCAGATTTAACTGAATAAAGCCAAAATGAACACTAATTGTTTTGACAAACTAAAATAGTGTATATGATGGTTTATTGTGGAGCTTGCTGGTACTGTCCTTATCTCAGTGGCTATTTTCAAAACTGACTTCTGCATGAGAGGCAGAAACATATTAGGACAATATAAAGATTATTATCTTGTTGAAGATAAAGTATTTTAGTTGCTTAACATACAAGCAGAAAATAGAGCTGTCTTCAGGAGAGAGGGGAGAACTGTCTCAGTGAAGTGTGGGATGAGCTGATTTAGGGGGTGAGGTATTGCTGAGGTAATGGGTGGTACTTTGTTGGCTGAAGGCTAAACCTGAAAGTAGCATTTTGTTTTTGTCGCATTTGGAATACATCGGGAATAAATTTGCCTTTGGATACTTGTCTTCTGTAAGGGGACATCCAAAAAGTTGTCAGTGAATTTCCGGAGAGTTATGTTTGTGGGCTTGTTAGTCTAAGAAGCTACACGCTTTTGCTCTGGTTTTGGTACGTGCAAAGTGAAAGAAATACATGGCTGACCTTTGCTTTGCTTCTCCAAACCCTCTCATTGAGATGGATGGCTAGATGAGAGCAATTTAAGATATCATTTGGAAATTAAGTAAGAGACAGACAAAAATAATAATATTCAGAGTGATTCCTAAGCACCATTTCTGTGTGGGCTCCTTTGTGTGATGGTGAGCTGCTTCTTCCTAGCAGTTCTCTGCAGTGGCCTCCCCCTGCCACCTCGCTCTCCTGCCTCTTCTCCAAGGACTGGCAGCTCCACTTGGCTCCCAGCATCACTAACATAATGATCAATGGGTTTGCTGAATCTTACATCATCACCCTGTTAGCTGTGATTAAGTTTTGTGATATGGCTGTAAAATTGACAGTTGGGCTTGATGTTACTGGAGCTGGAGGATGGTTGGACCCAGGGCTTTATTCTGGACCTTTCTGTGCCCAGTGGCAGCCAAGTGGGTAGAAGCTGGACATGAATCTTTCGCAGGCTCTGGGGTGGTATTTGCCTTGGATCTGGGGCCATCACTAACTTGTGATCACCCCAACTTGTGGAAACACACTTTGCTGATGAAGAAACATGTCTTCTGTAAGAGTGTTCTGCATCAAGGTAGTTGAGCACTTCTGTACTGGCTTTCTTCAGGTTATCTGTAGATTATTCTATAAAGTATGGATTCATCTGGTGAAGATACATCTACATAAAACTTGTGAGATCTTCACCTCTAAGAATTTGTTTGTGCTTTGCTGAGATGTGGGTTAGTGTATGCCAGGAGACTTAGGGCAGCTCTCATTCAGTCTGACCCCTCTGTGGATTCAGTTTCCAGTAAAATCAATACAAATAATTTAAATATTTTTTTGTGACAAAGCCATTGCTGGTCTGACACATCATGAGCAGGGTTCACCATTAACCACTCAGCTGTGTCTGTGCTTACGTGGCCTTTGCATCAGCTCATGTGCAGTTGGTGTGAAGAAGTCATGTGGCTGCTAAACAGAAGGGTTTTAATTTAACATCACCTTAGGTAGAGTTTGTCATTTTTGTTCTGTGGCAGTGAATGCCATCACCTACTCTGCCTTGCTGTAATTTCCAGGGTTTATTTTAAAATTAGTCTGCTGGCTACAAGCAACTGTGCCTTCTTTTCCAAGAAGTTGATGTTCCTCACCAACTTCTGTGCACTATTAAATGTGAATATCAGAACTGCTTCCTTATTTGCTCTCATTTCTAATTTACAAAACCCCAGTTGTGTTTGTTGTGCATTAGAAATGTAGAGAGTTTATAACTTGTTCCAAACCCAGAACATACTCAACCCAAGACAGTCCCACTCCATCAAATCTGTTGGCCTTGAGCCTCTTCAATAGTTAACATCTGAGCAAAGAAAGGGCTCAGCTGGACTCCCCCCTCCAAATCCTGTCTGAATTAACTCAATTTTGCATTTGTAGAAATGAGTGCAGAACAGGACCCTCTGGGTAGTTCACTGAGGACTCTTCTGCCAGTCTCCTTCAGGTAATGCAGGTTTTTCTCAGGTCTTTCAGCAGTATTTCAGCCTGTGCTGGGGGCTGTGGGCATTGGGGAGGAGTGGCTCCAGCAATGGGCCATCTGCAGCCCTCTACTCTGGGGAAGCTGGGACCACTTGCAATTTCACACACAAGCAGCACTAATCTACAATAAATCTTATGAAATCAATAAAAATATGGAAAGTATATCATTTTTAAAGAAAAAACACACGAGATAGCCATTAAGGGCACAGCCATTTTAATACCTGTGTCTGGTTGAAACTGCAATTAAAAACATTCCAATAATAAATCTAATTCCAGTCTCGTTTAATGCTTTTAACTTGCTTGAAAGTTCAAACTGGTATCCCAAAAATGTGCCAGGACTTTCACAATGTATTTTATAGACTCATAAATAAATATGGCAATTAATCTAAGCTATATTTCTTTCATATCTGATGACAATTTATTATGACACTTACTCATTCAGTGCAAAAAACTCTAATGCACTTAAAATCGGATTTCAAACCAAACGTTTTATGGGAAAATATAGTATTGATCATCCATTTAAAGATACCATGTGATGATTCATTACCTGCCATAAAAAAGGATCTTATGAGGACATGCAGAATGAGTTTTGTGGACCACAAAATCCAATGTACAAGATCTGTAGTTCTTAGTGACATTTTATATTTCTGTTTGGAGTCTTCGCCTATAATGTTTTGGTGGTTTACGATAGATAGCAGCTTTAAGATAAAACATTTTTTATATTTAAGTTAAATAAATAGTATCTAATTTGTTAAACGTGTACTGTCATATGCACTTTTATACTGTCCATTTACACAAATTCATGCACAAACTTGTTCTTTTCAAGGGTAATTTCCACAATTTTGGCTATGTTAATCGGGTTGTTCGTGCAATACATGTTCTGCTGCTTTGTCCTTTAATAAAAACGTGACCCAGGAGTCACATGGCTTCAGATGCTGCTCAGTGCTGGTGGTGTGATGCACCCTGTGCAGCTCTGAAAGCTGCAGAGGCTCGGACTCTGACATGCCAGCAGCAGCGATCTGCAGTCGGCCCTGTGGGGCATTACTGGAGCTCTTTTCAAAGCTGAAAAACTCCAGAAGATATATCCCAAAACTGCAGGCGCCTGGGGTAATTTATGGGAACTTTGGATCTGCTGCAGAAGGAATGAAGGGCTTGCAGCCTGCTGTATGCTGTGTGTGGGTGCACACCCAGGCTGCACAGGACAGGCTTCTCCAGTCCTTCAGCATCGACCTGCAGACACTTTTCCGTGGAAATGCGGGTTTGGTTTGCCCTGTGCGTGGTGTGCCCTGGCAGCCTGCCCGGGGCCGGTGCCCTGCGGGCGATGGGTATCCTTTACCTGCAGAGGGAGAAGGGGATCAGAAATGGCAGATGTCCTTTTCTGTCTGTGTAAACAATCAGTGTCTGCGTTTGTGCGCTGACCAGTCCCTCCTTGCCCCTGCCTGCCCACTGCCCGTGGGGTGGCTCTGGGCCGCAGTGGGGTGAGCAGGGCGGCCACTGCCGCGTCCCAGACTCACCTGGAACAGATGTTCTGCAAGTACCCCATTTCTCATCTCATTCTGAGATTCTTAATAGAATGACATCTTCCAGTTTGAGCAGCCCACAGTTGTTGCCAGCCTAGCTATTTTCTGGATATCTTTCCTTAATGCCATAAATTCCGAGTGGTGGCACCAATGCTTGGAGAGATAGCAGAAGGAAATAAGTAGTGAAGGCTAAAGCACGTGGTTAAAGAAGAGTCTCATTTATAAATCAATTTTAATAACATATTTAAAAGCTCTCACATTTGCCTTTAATGTGTTTCCATTTCCCCCTTGGTCATTAATATTTAAAATATTTTTCTTTACTGATCTTTTTTTTTCTATTGTGTCCTTTCTAACTTGCCTTTCTCTCTTTAATCTGTAATGAGTGAGTTTTTGAAAAATGCATAATCCATGAGAAATCCAGATAATTTGATACAGGAAAAACCTTCAATCCCTTGAAAGAAATTTCAGAGGAGTAATTGTTTAAAAGTTATTCCAAACAGTTTGACTCATAAAAGGGTGTATGTTTTCACTAATGGACTTTCACAATGAGAAGGTGCCATTATTTCTACTAAGAAGCAATAATCAGCAAAGAAATTTTTAAAATAAAGATAACAAACTTTTTTTTTTTTTAAAGTTAAAACCAAGCTGTGGACAACATTTTTCAGGAAGCCAGTTGTGGCATGACTTTATTCTATGAGTGATTTAAGGGCATGAAATTTGCTGGAAGTCCATTCAGCTTGTGTGCTAGAGGCCTACTTTACTTTTGAAAATGGAATTTGGGTTCCATGATTATACCCATCTTTCAGGTAGAGATTGTCACATCAAATGTTCTGTAAATAAAAGAAGAGGAAAGGACTGAAGGAAGAGGGTCAGTGGCCTGTCTCCTAGTTGGAGATAAAAACCTCAGATACATGCTTTGAAGGAATCATCATGTATTATAAATACTGTGGATTTTAGAAATGATGTCACAGTGCAGCTGTGATGTGGGTGATTGCAGTCACAGGTGGGGCTGAGTGCCTGCCCTGCCTCCCCACAGCTGAAATGGAGATTGCTCAGGGGTGAGACTATTTGCAGCTCCTCTTTAGGACAGGGAAGAGCCACACCTGTGAGGTCTTTGTTAAGTAGGTTTGTTTCACCTGGAGCAGGAGGGAGGAGCTGGGCTGTGGTTTGGGATGAAGAGTGTCTGGCAGTGGGAGTGTGAGGCACATGGCTGCAGGACTGGGACTGCCCAAGGTGGGTGAGAAGTGTGGTGGTGTCCTCACTGTGCTCTGCCAGCTACATTTGTGCTGGCTCTGGGCAGAGGCAGTGCTTCCCAAGGGCCTTGCTGTGTGGGGAGAGAGCAGTGGGCAAAGGGGCTGCAAAGAGGGGAGGGGGCTTCCTGAGTTTGGAGGTACCTCTGTCCTTGGTCCAGGCACAGCCTGGAGCTGGAGTAGCATATCATCTTGAAGGAGATACAGGAGCTAAATTTAATGTGTTATAAATTCTCTAGAGATAATGGGGAAACCTCCAGAAAATAATTAATTTATATATTGTGGGGAGGCTCTATGGACAATGAAGTGACATGCTTTATTGTGGAACAGAATAATGACTGCTCATCCAAGATACTGGACAAGATTTTAGACACTTAGCAACATTGGTTTGATTTTTTAATTTTAATTTTATTGCTTTAATCTTCAATTTTCTGTGCCTAGGAAGAGCTTATTCTCTTCTTGGCTTGTGCTGGGTTTTATGTTTTTATATATATATAGATACATGGATATTATTCTCAGTCCATTTTTCATCTATGAATTCTTCATGATTTGTAAGTGGGCAATGAAGCAAAGAATGCTAAAATGTAACAAAGATGGAATAGGGATCTGCAGTGTTTATTATGGTCAAGGAAGAGTTTAATATGATATTTGAATGTCTACCTAGGCAGTACTGCGGCTCCCATGGCTATTTTGTATTTTGTTTTGTCTTCTCTTTGTAAAATTTGTGCTGGTTTATGAGTGGCTGGGTTTAGCACCAGAGATCTGTAGTGGTAGATGAGATATTTGTATATCTTTCTTTCTGTGGCTGCTGTTGTGAGTGAAAGGTGAATTAGTTGTACCAAATACTGATGCAGTGAGTGAAGGGTCTGCCTGGGGACAGTGGGGTGACCCTGGGAGGTGCTGCTTCTCCAAAGTTTCAGTTGCACATCACAGCGCAGGCTCCCAACAGCTGGATCCGAAAAGATGGACAAAGACTTGTTCCTCTGCTTGGTTTGTTCCTCATGCATCAGCTCTCAGTGCCTCTTTGATTATGCAGAGCTAGCAAAAGCCTGAGCAAATGTGCAGTGGGCAGTCAGCAGTGTTGGAATTGCCTTCTTATGAGGTCCTTGCCTGGCTTGCTTGTCCTTATTGCTTTCTGGGTCTTTTTTCAGTCAGTAAAAATATTGCCCCGTAGTTTGTTTTACCTGTAATCTTTTGTTGAGCCCAAATACTTATCCATCCTCCTTCTACTGGTGGTAGCCTGTTATGGGATTTGGCTGTGGAAATGGCTGGTTGCCTCCCTTGTGTGCTGTGCTGAGCAGGGATGGAGCAGGCAGGGCTACGCAGTGGCCTGCAAAGGGCCCTGGGCATTGCAGCTGTGGGTACATGTGGCAAAGGGCCTCCTTCCATCTTCCCCCACTTCTCTGGCCAGGTGGCTCCTGTTTGCAGACTGTTGCTGTTCAGGGCTGTGTGTGTTGCTGTCCCAGGTTCCAGTTTGGGGCTGGGTAGTAGCATGACTGCAGAGGCTGCCTTTTGTCATCTCCGTGCCTTTGATTTGGTCATGTGTGCCATGTAAGCCCTGGACAGTAGCAAATGAAGTTAAACCTTTGAAGAAAACAATATGAATAATGTTATGTTTAGTGTCAGATTAATTCCTTTGAATGGCTAAATGCCACATATAAGCTGTACACAATTAGACTCTAGTATTAATAAGCACATGTGTAGAAGCAGTGTTAAAACTAGTAAAAACCCATGTTGTTTGTAGACATAGTGGGTGAACTCCACAGAGAACGGTTCAAACTGGTGTGGGAAGAATCTTCTTGGTCTGCCCAAGGATAATTTTTTTTTTTTTTTGATAGCATCAGTGTAGTCTGTACTTGTATTCCTTTTTGCCATTAGTTTGCCCCATATTTGTCCTTTGAGCCTACCTTGTGTGGCAAAGTGATGAAGTGCAGCTGTTTTACTGGAGCTTAGACAATGAGGGGGAACAGTGAGAGAGATCTGGCAGATCTCTGACATCAAGGAAATGCAGAAAACTTAAACCCCAGTATCCTTCATAAGCCAGACTTGGTCACTAATGCCCATTGTTACAGTGTTCCTGGAGCTCCAGCAGTGGTGGCTATGCTGGTTTTTGATGATGTTGAAGAGTTCTGTTAGTGTTTGATACAAGTTGTGACTGCCCCCAGATCTTTTTTTCACATCTCCTGAGTGCTTCCCTGCAAATGTTACCTGCCCTTGCTAAATCCCAGTCAGCCTAGTTTGTTTTCAGAGTCTTCAAGAAAGATGTTGGTACATTTAATTATTAAACTAGAAAACAAAGAGTGTTTTGAGATGGGTAGAGGGAACCAGAGCAGGTGACTTGGATTCACTGGTTTAGCATTAGCCTAAAACTGCTTCTGTTAATGGAAAGCTTTACCATTAACTTGAGGGTAGAGTGTGTGACTATTAAACAGAGCTGGTAAAATCTCTGGGCTTCTCAGGCAGTGCAGTGAAAGAGCCCCCTTGGAGAAAGACCAGCAAAAGAATGACCCAAACTTCAGTCCTTACATCATGAGAATTATTACTCGTGTATGTAACAAAAATAAAAACTCTTGATGGTATTGGCTTCTGCCTTCCCAGGGCTGGCTGCTCTCTGCTGTGTGGGTCTGAGTGATGTGCTCTTCATAGTGAATTGCTTCCCTCTGGTTTGGGCCTTTGCTCCTCTTTTCAGCTTGCTTAGAAGAATTGAACCTACTTCTGCTGACATTTGGTAGTGTTGTAAGAAGGGTCAAGCTTTGGGTCTCATAGGTGAGTTTGGCACAGTAGGATGTGTCGAGGGCTGACGTGCTCTCACTGAGTTCAAGTACTGCAATTTTAATTTTAATCTTGTAACCCTCTCTGTGTGTACTCAACATCAGCTTGACTTGGGTGTGCTCACTATTGGACTTTAACAAGAGCTAATCAGTTTAAATACAACTGCAGCTGTTTTTTGCGTTGGCTCAATGAGGCTAATTTAAAATTGAATTCCAGAAGCTATTGCAGTGATTCGTGTATTGACAGGTCAAAGAATTATTGAACGCCAACTCAGTAACAATCCTTAGTACCTGTTTACATCACAATGTCTTCGTGGCTATGTCAGTGGCCTGTGGACTTCAGGAGCCCCCATCTGAGTTTGTAAATCATAAGGGAGAAATAAATAGAAGCAGAGAGTGATGTGAGTAACAATCCCTTTCATGAATCCAGGCCGTTGTTGAAAGCACGTCAAGCTGTTGGTAGATAAATATTTTTCTGGAGTCAAGAACAGAGAAGCATGTGACATTTCAATTACTACTGTTCATATTTAAATGTAAATAAGTGGCTTCTTTACTCTATAATTCAACGAACCATATAATTATGATCTTATGATATTTTCATAGCACTTGCAGAAACATATGGCACTTCAATAAGCAAACAAGACAAGAAATGGAATTAAGGATTTCTGTGATGTTTATTTGTGTCTTTGTGGCTGTGTTTTAACCTCTTTGTTTTAAATACCTCATTTCTTAATTTAGCAGTTTATATAATAGGAATGAATTTACATGAAACAAAACTGAGCCTTGCGGTTGGGTTACTGCTTATGTCTTTAATCTGATGTAGGAGTTTTCTGCTGAAAAACCCCCACAACTCCCGAGCAGCTCAATAGTGATTAGATGTATTGCCAAAGCTAAATGATCATTAAGGACTGCACGGGTCAGTGCCTTATTAGTGTAAACTATTTTAGCTCCTGCAAATCCTTCTGTTCAGAACACCATGCTGTCATGATCTGTGCAAAGGCTATAAAATATTGATTTGACTTGTAATGTTTCATGATATCTATGACTCAATTCACAAGACCTGTGCAATATCAAGGCTTGAACTGGGGGGATCACTCAGCCCTGGCCTGATTCGGTAAAATGCACTCCTAAAATGCCTCCTGAATTTTAATAACAATATACAGTAAGGCACTTAGCAGCTTGTGAGCTTACTGATCAATATGGAAAATGTAGTAATATTATACCAAAAGACTTTGTTTATAATCTCCTTCCCCAGCCTGTGACCCCTGTTCTGCTTTATGTACAAGTTATTGTTTTCTATATACAGAGAAGGGAAATGGAGCTGTGAGTTCCTTAGCCACAAGCTGTGCTGCCGTGGGTCTGTAGAGCACCATGGTATTTTCTGCTGGCATCCCAGGAAGGCACCATTGGGTCTGCTGGAGATGGCCATTGCTTGGAATTATCTTGGAGTGTGTGTGGTGTATCTTGCCCGTGTCACGATATGCAGCCCTTGCTTTAGTGGGGGAATGCCAGAGCCAGCTGGAATGTAGTGGAAAGGGAGGTGGCTCTGAAAATCCCCACTCCAGTTTTCAGAGGTGGCTGCTGATTTTCTGCCAGATGAAAGCATCAGAAATGGCTTGCTCTGTGCCAGTATATAGTGGATCTCAGGAAAATAAGTGTTAGCTTTTGCAGCAGCAGAGCTGTAGGAACCTCATCCTGCTGCAACACTCACGTTTTAAAAAAATTGTATGTTTTCCTTAAATGCTTCTGCGTGATGCTTCAAAACAGCAGGGCTGGGGGAGAGCATGCTCCCTCAGTCACTAGAGTGTGATTTTAGGATTCTGAGATACCTGAGGAGGTTTGTTTTTCTGACCACAGAAGTACTTCCCAAGATTTTGGTTTTTTTTTAACTCTGCCCAATTTGGTTGCTGATGAGCAAAGGAAAGGTAATTCAACTCAGTTGTGATTTAAATAAATAAAAAGACAGGGAGGAAATCAAACTGTACCTTAAAAGGGAGTGCAACTACAATGAGATGTATATCACACAGTCTAAATTATTGGGATAGTAAAATATTCAGAGCCTCTTGAAGTACATGTTCTATAATATACATTTTAAAATAATTCTGGGTGTTATTGGCTGAAAGCAATTTATCGTTCACAGTGAATTTTAGATGTAGGTAGGCTCTTACACTGTGCTAACACTCAGCTTATTCCTTTCATACTCTGTGTATTGTAATATTCTCCAGAATTCAATTAACATTGCTGTTTGAGACTTTGAGCCAATTCATGTCTATGTGGCTCTTGTGGAGTTTTTTTTTGGTTGTTTGTTTTTTTGTTGAGGAGGGAGGAAGGATCAGAGTTGAGCCTCTGAATGGGTCATTCCCTGCAAAGCACAGCACTCAGTTATTCTGGAGCACTGGCTCAAGGAAACTGGCTTTGCAGTTGCTGCTGTTCATGTCAAGGCAAGTGTTGTACACAATATATGAAGTGTAGCGTAAATAATTTAACTAGCTTTTGAACATGGAAATAGCAACATGATAAAGTAGCAAAACATAACAGGTTTCTAGCCAAACACATCACTGATTAGTTAGCCTAGCTAAAACAAACAGATTGTGGTTTGGTTTTTTTTTTTTTTTTTTCCCTCAAGTGAAACTGATTTAAATGCAAGGGTAAGGCTGCAGAAAGCCCTCTGCAGATTAACAGCACCCTGGTTATTTGCAGCTGCAATAACTTCTTGAAGGACAGCTGAGCTGGGACTGTGCACTTGGGTTGCAGTTGTGTGTGTGAGGAGGGAGGGTTGCTGGCATCTCTGGCAACATCCATTTGACCAAGGTGTGATATTTCAGCACGGTGATTGCACAAGTCAGAGGTCTTGGAAGCTCCTGGGCGGACTTTCAGCTAGAATTGTCACACTGACCTTGAGGCACTTCAGATCTGCTCATTCACCTGAAAAAAATTAATAATAATATTTTTTCCCAAAATATACAGAAGTAACTTTATATCCCTGCCAATTCATCTTGCTCCAGATGAATGAGTTGTTTGTGTTATCGGCTCTCTGTAGTCTATACCTCTATTTCCAATATCATGCTGACAGTCAAATTTTAAAAATCATGGCACTGTCAGACCAATTATTTTCTTCAGTTAAAATCTAACTAGTACTTTCTGACTAAACCTGCAGGACTGACACTTGTGTGAGTTTGTGCCTGCCTGACTGGGGAGGCTGGTGGCAGCATGTATGCAGGAATGCTGAGCTCCTTTTGTGAGCCAGAAAAGCAAGGGGCAGCCCTTGTAGAGTGGGGCTCTGCTGAAGAGCTCTGTCTTGAATTGTCTATTATCTTACAAAAGCCTTAGGCACGAGAGTCCACTCTTGCACATCTTATTTTAGGCATCAGCAGCAGTATGTACGGAAGGCAAATTTACTATTGGAACTATCAATAAAACATAGTTTGTCTGTTAAATTAGTAATTGTGAAAAAAGCTCCCAAGGTTTTTATCCCCCCTTTTTTTTTCTCTTTTAATTATTACAAAGCCATTTTTAAATCTTGCTGCAGGTGGAAATGTGCCCTTGTAAGTCTTGTTGTTGCTTAAAAATCTGCAGGGTACCTGGAGGCCTTATTGTTGGCCAATGATGTCAAGGCAGGTCTGAACTAAAACCTAATAATGATTAAGTTAAATGGCTTCAAATATATTTTTGGCTTGTTCAATGGCAGATGCCCTTTGGGGCAGAGGAAGTCAGCTGAGGAGCCGGGAGTGTTGGAGGTTTGGGAAGTACAAAATGGGAAGTGAGGATGTTTTCATCTCTCTTTTTTTGTTCACTGTTGTGATGATAGAAGTGGAAGGTGCTTTATGCTGTGCTGGCTTATGCAATTCTGTGATTTAAGGCTGAACCTCCTTTATTACAAAACTCGTTTTCAATGGCATTTTTCTTTGGGGGAAAAAGAAGTCATAACTTTTTTTTTGTTTTTTAAAAAGCAGCTTCTGGGACATTGGTTAAGAATCGGGGAGTTTTAAAAATGATACTTTAAAAATATTTTCTGGGGTTTTTTTGTTGTTCTTTCTGAAATTTATTTTAATACACTGGGGCTTATTTTTAACTTCTGGAAAGCTTGGCCTAGAGATTTGATTTGTTTTGTTTGGCTCAGCTTACTGAGAATAAGGATGTCTGGGTGTACTTTGGAGGGAAATATGAGAATTAAAGACCTGTTTTGGTGTGTAAAAATTATTGTTTATAATTTAAATTGTTAGAAATGGAAATAGGGGCTGTTTCTGGCTCAGTTTATTGGAGAAAAATGAGCTGAGGGAAAAGGAAGCGTGCAGGAGAGGAACCTGAAGGAAAATGAGGCTTGGAAGGGCTGTAAAAGGTGATTCAGGAGTGGCATCATTGAAATGTGGGCCTTGAGAAGCTGTAAGGGTGGTATGTTGCCCTCTCCTTTGTGCAAGCACTGTTTGATTAAATTCTCTTCATTGAAACTCGTGGATATGAAGCACAGCAGAAGGGAACAGCCCAACAGTGAGTGGGACTGCTCGTCTCCCACTGTCACGCCTCAGGCCTGGCTCAGTGGGGTGGGATTTTGGAATTCTGCTGCAGTCAGTGCCCTCCTGACACTGCTGAAAGCCTTGGGGGCAGGTTTGCATGGTGCCCTCCAAGTTGGGACTTGCCAGAACGGGTTTGTGGCACAGTGAGGTGTCAGTGCCTCACACTGCTGAGATCCAGCATGAACCTCAGCTCTGTGTGGCTATTTTGGAATCCACTGGATATCTTGTAGGTTGCTGCAGTTGGACTACCTTAAGTCTTTTGAGGAAATGATTGCTTGTCTTCAACAGGAGTTTTTGGATGACTGGAGGAGTGAAAGTGTGTTATCCCAGGAGAATTCCGAGTCTAATCAGATGCACGTTTTCAGTAGCAGATGTATTTGTTTGCAGGTACATCTTTCTCATGTTGTCTGTCTCTCTGCTGTCCAGTGCATTGGAAACACTGGGAAGAAAATGTCTTGGGTTAGGGACTAGTGATTTCTTTCACTCTTCACACTGCCTTAAGTACTCGGAAAAGATTGTGGTTTTAGTGGTGCTTAAAGTTAGTGAGACAAGTGGCTGTTGAAACCACTGAAGGGACACAGAGTGACCCCAAGAAAATGGAGTCGTTCCCTCAGTTTGGCAGCTCCCCTGTGTACCTCCTGCCCCAAATCAGGTTCAGACAGGCCTTGGCTTGTTGGCTGCACTGTTTGCAGCAGCTCTCAGTGGCAATGAGAGTGAGCAGCTCACCAGGTACTCGGCTCATCTACCTTTTGCCTCACCAGCATGAGCTTGTTATAACTAGTCCCACAGGACTTAGCCAATATTGGGTTGACTTTCTGCTACAGAGGAAATTTCAGGCATCATATTGATTTGGCCCAATATATTATATGTGTATTTATTTGCCAGCAAAGACATACAGAAATACTAGTGCTGTGTTTTAATACAAACTCAGCTGTTTGCTGATCAGCAATGACTATTCAAATTGACCAATCTACCTCACCCTGGCTGGAGATCAAGGGATCAACACTTAATTTCGTTCCTTGAATAAAGATTTTTATATGTATATTTATATATATATATATCCACATGGAAATATCAGAACATGAAAGGTTAAATCAATATGGAGTTTTACATTGCTTAAAGGGCATTTGCATCAAAGCAGCCATGAATGCAATTCACTTGTTTAATGAATTTTTTATGCTTATTTAATGAATTTCACAAAGGTGTTTTTCATAAAATGGATAAGGACTTCCAGTTTTATGAAATAATAAAAATGGAACTGAAGTTATGAAATGAGCAATCTCATTAGTTAGGCATGATATATTCATATGAAAGTGTACATGTTTCTGAATTATTTCAAGCAGCTCTATTGCTTGAACTGTAACTCGTTATAATAGTACTGCAAATATGCCTTTAGTTAAGATATCAGAAAGTGACAGAAAGAAATTAGATTTTGATTGTTAATAATGATTTAATTAATACTTATTATATTTAGCATACTATGGATGTGTCTTTTGAAAATATACGCTTGTATTCTTCATTGGTAGATAGTGAGATGTAGCACTATTCCTCTTCCTTTTTTGCTGGAGTTCTGGCTTAATTTTTTGTTTGAGAAGCTTTACTTTGTTTTATTATCTTGATGAACAGAGGAAAATATCATGATGATCTGCCAATAGGATGAATGTGCCCTATTTTGCACCATGGCAATCTGTGATCTAATGTACTTTTGGAATTGCATCATCTTGCTGAAAAATTCTCCCAGCTTGGTGGTACTTCAGGAGTGAGAGGGGATTGTGAGCGTTTCTTGCTTAAATAACTTGTCTGACTGTACACTGCAGTGTTTTTGCTGGTGGAGTTTCATGATCCTTTCCAGCAGGAACTGCAGCAAGGCTGCTGCTCACCCTTCAGTTTGGACAGGACAGATGGATATAGTAATTCTCTCTTATTAAGCTGTGTTTGAAATCTGTCCTGATTTTGAGCATGTGGTGTTACCTTTAAGTTCCGTGGGGCTATTCATGGGCATCTACGAACTTGGGCCAAAGAGTTGCTTGTGCTGAGGGATTGCTGTCAACTTGTGCTTCCAGGCTTGCTGGCCACTTCTGTACTACCACACAAGTTAGGAAATGTTCCCCAGCTCCATTCACCAGCCTGGTTATTTACATTGTACTATGGGCACAAATGATTTCCAAGAATGTTTCCTTTATCCCTTTCCTCTGCTGCTTTGGCCACTGCAGCCAGACTTTCCCTTTCCTTTCTGCCATTTTGGAACGGTTTACAAGTGCCTTATCCAAAAGAGCCATGGTATAAACAGAGCAATGTAATTACATGCAGTGGAGCAGCTTTGAGTGGAGTAAAGGAATCCCACTACCCAGCCTTGCTGGTTTCCAGCCCTCATGATCTGCCAAGGCAGCAGGCAAAAATATTGCAGTAATAAGAGATAAAGTGGGACTTTCAAAATTAATGTTCTTGCCTTATTAGGCATCCCTTGTGCTGCACTCTTAAGTAATCTTGTTAAATACATGCATTAAGACACAGCAAGGCAGGGTGAGATAGTAAGATAATGGTTCATCATCTATGGTTGTTAGAGGAAAAAGAGAAATGAAAGGCCTTTTCACCCGTGAAGTGCCATTATCCCACTCTTTGACATGCTTTGAAGCCTTCTTGTGATTGTGCAATTAACCAAATAAGATAGTTAGAGGAAAAAAGTTAGCATTGACATCTGCTCCTGCCCTATCACCTCCCGCAGGGTGTCCATGTGCTGGCGGAGCTGGTGCTGTGCCTGTGCTCCAGAGGAGCTCCAGCCTGCCTGACCCTGCACTGGGGCTTCCCTGGGGGGGTCTCTGCTGGAGCCCCTCAGAGCAGAGTGTTGGCTCTTGGGAGCCTTTGCTGCTGAATCCACACTATTGCTGTCACTTGTCCAGGTGGGATTCAGGATGGTTTTGCACAATGCAGGATCTGTCTTTCTTGTGCCTCAGGTGTGTAAATGTTGGTATGTTCTTAGAAATGAAATTCAATGTGCTATGTCTTTTGCACCTTTAAGGCTTCAAAGAACACAGGCCAGCGTACTCACACACAGCACATGTCACCTGTGGAGGGGCACACAAAATCCAACGTCATTGAGCTGGGGAAGCTGCTGGGCTACCCAGAGTGTGGAGGGTCCTGTCCCTTCCCTTTCCCATGCTGGGCCCTCTTCTCTCTTTCACTGGCTCTGTGTCCTTGCAAACCAGACAGAAAACAGTGTTTTTGCCCCGAAGGCAAGAGCATTTTGCAAAAGCAACAGCAATGTGATGTGGTGAGGTAATTCCTCCTTGTGCCACAGAGCAAATCTGTCTTTGTGCTGGGCTTGACCAAGAACTCTTGAGGCCATGGCAGCAGCTTGACTGAGGCTCTGGGTTTGGAGCTGAGGCTCAGGAACCATCCTGGAGCTCAGCCTCATCGCAGTGCACCTACTGTAGGCAACTGTGCCCAAGAGTTTCATGGCATTGCACCAGATTTAATAACTAGCTGGTATTTAATTTGTGGTGTGGAATAACATCTGTTATTATATCTAACATAAATATTTACTTGAGAGATTCAACTAAAAAAACATTTGCTTGCCCTCAAAGCCTATCAATTTCTCATCTGTGGCTGACAAAGAAAGCTTTGAGAGCTTAAATTCATTTCTAGAAATTAAATTAAAATTTTCAACACTAAAGCTTCTGTGATTCCAGACACTTTCCTTTCCTTTTATTGTGTTTGACAGCAACTAAACTCTCAAGGTAAGTGGTGGAGTGTAGTCCTATGTAAATGTGAAGCATAAAATGAAAACTTGGGGGGAAGAAAAACATTTAAGGTAGGAAATTAGAACAGTTATTGAGTTCCACACTATGGTTAATGAGTGTGCAGAAAGAAAACATCTTCTTGGCCTAGTGAGCTGGAGCATTACAACTGTTGCAACACTTCTTCTGTTTTTAGAAGGAAATAAGTAATAACCCCGACACATGGGAAGTCTTCAGTTTGCATTTTTTAATGCCTCAGGGGAGTGCAGTGTTTCTGGTTTAGAATCTGTTAAAATTTTATTTAAAAGGCAGGTTTTGTTCTGAAAGCAAAACAAAAATTAACATATTAAGCATATCTGTAGGTCAGGAGTGTATGGGAGAGTGCTTGGCTGCTTCACCAGGACATGGCTCTTTCAGAATTGCTCAGCTGAGGTTGGAGGCTGTGGAGGGAAGACTGAAAATTACTGTCCCTCACTGAAATAGGTTCAGTGTATTTGGGATTTATGCTGTGCTGCCCTGGGTATAATTAAAAGCAGCCTGCAATGGCACTGGAGCAGAGGGGGCCTAGGCACAGGTTCTCAGTTTTGGGATACTTTGGCCTCCTGTGAGGAAGGGGGAACTGGGATGGGACACTGCTGCCCAGGTGAGCCCTCTCCTGTTCCCTGACATCAGCTGGAGGTTGTAAATGTTGCCCCTCTCTCTGGGGGTGGAGGAGAAGAGGTGTCCAAAGCTTGCTGTAGCATCCCATTCAGCCTTGTTCTGCAGTGCTGGTGAGCTCATGCTGTCCCCACTGTTATAACTGGGGTTTTCTTGTGTGTTGTTGGCAGTAAAATGTATGGACTAAACTATCCAAGGCTGAACCGAGTCCTGAGATAAATTAAGCAATTCAGTTTTTAAGGTATATGGCATGATACTGAGATTGAGAAGTTGAAAAAATGTCTGAAACCTCTGTGAGTGCATCCCTGGGGTTACAGCTAAGGTACAGGGCTGTTTGGCCTGAATTAATAAATGTTACTTCTCCCCTGGGCTGATTAGGTGGGTGAGATGTCTGCTAGCACAACTTTGCAACTTCTGCTGTCTCACTGAATGCCTGGGGAGATGCAGCACATGGTTTTGCATGCTGCTGCATTGTGCAGTTTAGGAAAACTCGTGTATGCTTCCCGTGCTGTTTAAAAATCCCTTCATGGAAAAGCTGAAGTATTTTCATCCGATGCTGTTACTGAGCAAGCTGTTGAAAGGTGTAAGCAAGTAGCAGGTAGATCAATATTTTATCCTTTCTAGGCTAATAAGTTCATTATTATTGACAGTGTGGCCAGCTGCCTTCAGTCTGACAAATAACATTCCAAACTGAAGTAATTGGAGTTCTTTTAATGATGTTTTTATTGGGAAATGTCTTGGGGCCAGGCTGGAGCTTATGGTTGAAGCTGAAGAGTCAATTTTTTTACTTGACTAGGTACAAATAATATGGGACAGGGCAGGGACCCTCAGTCTGCTCCCTCTCCTGGGCACAAAGGAGCCAGGTTGTGAGTTCACATGCCTAGGGAGTGATTCCTGAGTCTGCCTCAGCTCCTTCACCCTTCTTCTCTCCTTTGGCCAGGAGTTTCCCTTGGCTCCTGAAGCTCAAGGCTTGGCTGACACCAAAGCATTCTGCAGCTCAGCCAGCTTGAGCCCAGCTGCCATCAGACCCAGCCCCTCGCTCCACTACCTCCTCTGGCAGAGTTTTCCACTCGGAGCAGGAGCAGCAGGGCTTTGTTTCTCGCTGCCCTGGATGGCTGGGAGCAATTGTGTTTGCGGCCTGAGCCTTGCTACCTCTCAAATTTAAAAGCTGCTCTGAAGTTTGTATTACCTTTTTTTTTTTTTTTTTTTTTTTTTTTTTTTTTTTTTGTTGTTTCTTGGAGATATGTGGAGCTTAAAATTAAATGGTTCAAATCTGGATCAAGATTAAATAATTTGGGTCAGGGCATGTTCTCAGATGCCCTCCAGGAAACACAGTCAGTGGTTAACCTAATCAGCTCCTGTAATTCCACCAAATTCAGCTGAAGCAGCATTTCTACAGTAGAAAGAAATTTGAAGCTTAATAGCAAGCATCCCAATTTTTAAACTTTACTTGAAAATAGTTTGGCTCTGGTGTTCTCAGCAAAACCCAGAAGCAGTGTCAGGGCATGGGTTAGTCAGCAGCTGGGTCCTGGTGCTTTGTATGTGTTGTGATGCCTTTTGCTTAGTATGATGGAGTAATTATGTGTGATTCTTGGGGTTAGAATAGTTCTAAAATTATATTGCTGACTTCAAAGTACAAGTCATTACAAACAGACAAGTTTGCAAGCTGAAATAGAGGTTAAACCAAACCAAGAACTTCACTGGTTTTCAATGAAGTTTTTTATTTTTCTGCGTATAAATAGGACATATGCTTTTCAGTGCTTCCAGAACTTGCAGCCTTCCCTAGAAAGGGCTCTAATCCATAAAGACTTGTGCTCTGTAAAATACAGTGGCCCTTCTGACCTCCAGCCTGTGGAGTTGCTGAGGAAACCTGTGTGAAATGACAGCTTTTTGTCTGATGGTGCCATTTTATTTGATTGACTCCAAAATCCTTATGACACACCTGTGTGAGGTCACCAGAGGGTCTGAGCACCTACTTCCACTTGTGCCTGTGAAATTCTTTGCCTTATGATATGGTGGGTGCTTCTTGTATCATTCCATGTGCATCTTGTGGAAAATTTAAGTGGGCAAAGGCATAAATCAGCTGTTGTGGGAGGCTAGGGTGGCCCAGGTCGATGTGTAACTGGGCTGGGGGCAGTCAGTCTCTCTCTGCCCCCTCCAGTGCCATGGTCACTCTGCAGCCCTTGTGGCCCCTCACTGAGAGACATTTGTGAAGAAGATTTTTCTACTTGTGGTGAGAGAACTCCTGGTTGCATCCAGTGCCTGCTAAAGTAAAAGGAGACTCAGGTGAGGCCCCAGATTTCAAGCTCCTGGGGCTTCTACATATTTCTCTACTCGGGGGAGAGGCCAAGTGTTTGCAACTTTAGATGTAAAACGTAAAAGCACTTGGTTGTCACATGCCATTAGCTGTTTAAAGCATGACATCTCAGGAAATGCTTCATCGTAATCCTCAAAATGAAGAAATCTGAAGTGAACTTCAAACTGTTTGCTCAGTTTGGGTATCATGTTGCAGGGTCAGATGGTGAACTCAGAGCTGTACCTACTCTCAAATTGTTTTAAACTGCAGTCAGACAGTTCAAGTCTTGAAAAATCAGCTTGTACATTTTCTTTACTTTTTTCTTTACAAGTAAAACCCAGAAGTAATGTCTGTGGCAAAACTTGTCCAGATACTCTTCTCCAGCTGTTTTCCCCGTGACACCTTTTGCTCAACAGCACTGTTTAACTTTATCATCTGCTTGAGTTTGCTTTCCTCTTCCTGCTGCCAGATGAGTAATGGGAAAACCTGCTCTGAAAGGATACATGTTGTGTGCCTGGGCTTTTGCCTTAACAAGTAGCTGTATTTCACCCCCCAAAAAAAAACTTCAATCTGTGACGCTACACAAGGAAGAAAGTGGTGCTGATGTTTTTGGTTTTGGTCCTCAGGAGTGTCCTGGTTGCTTGCCTGTGCAGTGATCCAGCAGAAGACGTGTCTGGTATGTAAGAACTGGCCATCACAGATGGCCAAGGGGGCCAGTAGCCCCCTTGAAAACAGCTTTTGTAGTCATCCTGTTATGAAATTTCTTCACTAACAAGAGTATGAAACATGAAATTATAGCGTTTTGTGGAACAAAGTTTATTCAACTGTTGTGCTCAAAGGTCCTATTAAGCTGTCAGCTTGGTCTGCTTTGTCCTTGATTTTGCTCCACTGAAATTTAACGTGGTTTCACTTCTTAAAGCCAAACCTTTCCATACTGACCTCTGTCTCCATCCTGGTTAACGCCCTTCAGAAAGATTTTTTTGTTACTTAAAGATGTCATGATTGTCTCTGGCCAGTAGTCCTACATTCCTTGTTTTTTTTTCTTTTTAAGCTCATGGTCCATATTCATCCCTGTGTAGCTCTAGGGTACTAATTTGTCTCTGGGGGGTACTTTTGGCTGGTGGGCTGATAGCTATGCAGGCTTGTTGGCTGTCCCTAATGTTATTCAATTAAATCTAGGTCTGGGTGAGAGTATTTGCAGATGAATTCATATGAATCCTTGTGAAGAAAGCACAGATAGACCTGAAAGTGTCTTTAATGATGGTGGTTGTAATAATGAACTATGATTACTGTGATCAGGGGTAGACCTTTTTCTTTTCTAATAAATATGGTTGGGTGTTGTACTTATCTCCTGTAAGAACTTTTTTTAACTTGTGTTGATACAGGGAAAACATTTCCATTAAAGAATGTCTTTGGAGTGATTTTTGCTTCATTTCCATTTCATTCCTTGCTGATTTGCTTCAGAGTATCTATTACTGGTATTTGTTTTAGATTGTTTTAGATTGTTTCCCACAATGTACCAGTTTAATAATTAGTTGTGACCCTTTTGTTTCTTGAGGAGTATTCTGATCCTGACATGGGCATAAACAAAGCTTCTGACCAGCTGTGCAGCCTTTCCTTGTGCTGTAGGTATTCCTCATCCTGCTCTTTCTCTACTTGTGCCAAAGCACCCTGCTCAAGCTGGGCCTCTTGTCACTCATCTTCACGAGCTGAAGGTCTCCTTAGAAAAGAGGGAGGCCATCATATTGTGCAAGACTAGTAATTGTGCCGAGTGATCTGTAACTGATGTGACTGTTGAATCATCTGCTTTTTTTGTTTTAATATTGGAGACCAAGGGGTGGTCAAAAGGAGAGAGAACTATGAATTGCTAAGAGGGTTTTAAATTTGTCAATCCCTTGTACAACATCTGCATGTTGTTTTGCTTTCTTCCCTGCCACTTTAGAAAGCCCTGAATCAGGGAGGAACAGATAGTTCAGTTCTTAAAGCAGTGCTTCTGTAACTACACACAGTTGGGGAATGTGCTTCTGGTGGATTTGTTCCATGAAATGCAAGGGAAGGATTCATGAGTACATAAAATAACAGCCTAATCAAAGAAATAAACAAGAACAAGTCTGTAATCTTCACAAAATTGGGGGAAAAAAGTGCTTCTGATGGACTTGCTCCTACTGTTTTCTTTGTAGCTGTTTCCAGAACTCAGACCATCTGTTCCTTGTTGTAGGTTGTTAAGTGAAATGTGCTGCCAATACAAATAGCTCTGCTTGATGTTTGTTTGCATAAATTGTTTTGAAAGCTTCATGACGAATTTTAAGGATTACTTACAGGGGTAGGACTCTGTGGAGGAGGAAATATAAATTTGATGATGCATGTTGGAATCTATTAATTTGTTTGGAATTTATAATAAAAGTGAATGTTCTATGTGTTTGTTGGAGGGGAGGGAAACAATTTCATCTTGAGCCCATAAGGTTATGGTGACAATATGCTAATTTGGCCACATGACAGCAAATGTGATCAATCTACCTTCACATTTAAGCATAGTTGCCTTCACTTGCCCAAATAAACTATTCAGTACATCTAATTCACAAAATTTCTAAGAAATTAAGCCTGCTTGGATTTTGTGTGCCTTGAATCTCACACTCACTTTTGTCTCCCTCTTTGATACTGGACATTTGTGTGGGAACAGTGGCTTTGAAATGAGTGTCAAAGGTAAGTGAGAGTGGTGGAGGCGAGTCACACCTGGCTGCTGTTGGTTAAATAGTGTATGGTGGCATCTGTGCTGCTGTTGTCATGTGTGCTATGGCCTGTGGGGAGACAGTTCCTGCTTCCCAAAACTGGTGATCTGAAGGCTAAAAGAAGATGGAGGAAGTGTGCCTAAGGAGGGTGAGAGGATTTGAGTAAAGCCCTTTAAGTCAGTGACAGAGCTTGTGTAGTCAGACTTTTTCAACAGGAGAGTGCTGCCTGATAGGGAAATGTTTGCAAATAGTGGGCTTGGAGCAGCTGATACAGAAGCAAATCTTTTTTCCTTCAGTTGTTTTCCTCTTCTTAATAGAGTTCGAGTATCTGGTGGCTTATCTTTAGCCTTACCGTCTAGGAGCTTCAAGTGGTTGAAAATCAAGTGGCTACCTCCCTTCTCACCAAACTGTTGGGTCTGAATTTGGAATCACTGCACAGTCAGAGGTTCCTCTTGTCTCTGTGAAACTGTACATTAAAAACACAACCACACATACGCACTCACATGTTCCTTAGCTGCTCATCACAGCTTTGCAGCGGTAATTCTCTGGTTTTAAGTGAATTGACCTGGCTGCTTTCATCTTCAGGTAATGCAGCCCCAGTTTATAATTCAGACCAGGAGCTTATGGAGATTTAGAAAGAGGCCCAGAGCTTTGCTTTACTGTGCCAGTTAAAGCATTTATACTGATGACAGTTAAATTGTTGAGGGCTCTGTTATTCATTTACATCACAGACACTAAGGTCCTCTGACGACCTACTGCAAATGTAAGCCAGATGTACCTAAACATATCTATTGTACATTTTACTTCATTTCAAACACTTCTCCTGACTTTCAACTCAAACCTTCTGTCTGTCTTGTCATGCTACAGTATTTAATGATATTTTATTGCATTAGTTCACAAAACCCTTGAGTTTTTCAGTTGTCCTAAGCTAATGGACTGGATCTGTACCCATTTGCTAATACAAGATCTTTTTTAGTAGGTAGCAGAGCTATTAAACATAAATCAAGGTTTCCGATAAAATATTAGGTTTCTGCTGCATCTTACAAAAGGAGAGTCTGCAGTTTTACCTGATGATTATATCTTAAAAGCTACAGTTAAGTCTTGTTCGTGGATTTACTGCATTCCATACCTAGTAATTTCATACAAATCCATAATGATTATTTTGTATGTTCTTTTCATTTAGCTCATAAAAGAAACCACATAGTTTGCTTGCTGTAGAAATGAGAGCCACCCACTATTATTTCCTTTGGAAGTATGCACTGAGCAACTGATTTTTAATAAAAAGATAATTTTTTACTATTTAACTTGTGTATCAAAAATCAGACGGTAATGAGATACCCTGCATTGATAAGACAGAAATAGCTGGACTTGCTACAGGAGGAAAAAACATGTCACGGCACTCAAAATCTATATATATATGTTCTTTTGAAAAATAGGTTAAAATAGTATAAGCTTTGGTGGAGACTTATGATTTCGTCATACCTTTGTGAGTAAACAGGTGTCTCCTATTCACCTTTGGAACAGTGACTCTTCTTTTGGAAGATAAAGTTTGGTTGTTTGGCATGTTCCCTGGTCCCGGCTGTGGAAAGTGCTCAAGCAGAGGCTTGGCTTAACATGGGTTTTGGTACATCCTTCTAAAGTGTCTCCACTCCCTGCTGCTATTTTTAAGTGCACACACAAATCCTTCTGAAGAAAATGTGATAGTGGTTAGCCTGTCCTGAAGTATTGTTCTTGATAGGAAAGCACTGAAGGATACCATTAGGAGCATATGCTCTCAGTGTGAGTTGCAGAGGATATAACTGCACTGTTATTTGTACCATAGCAAGCCAAGAAACATGTGACATAACTTGATCTCATTTTTACCCATGTAAATCTGGAGGATTTTAAAGCAAGCTTTGGAGTTGGTTTAAAATTACATATCGTGAGGCAGAGCACAGTGTGGCTTGTTTCTTGGTCAGAATGTACATACAGTCAATTGGAGCTGGTTGAGAACTCCTGATGAAAGAGTTCTTTGGAAATATTGATGGAACGAAAGCTTCTGTGACAATGGATCTGTCTGAGGGCATCTTGGTTCTGAAATAAGGGAAGGAACAAAATGAGGCTGTTCATCCAAAATAGCTACAAGGATATCCCAGTGATATGGGCACCCCAGGTTCAAATTCCCTCACGGCTCAGGCTTGTGGTTAGCCTTGCAGTTATAATGGGGTGAATGTGTCCTATTTTGGGTTGGTAGGATGCAATGTGTTGAAGCTCTGTGCTAGGATGTAGTGCAGAAAGGAAACTAACTTGGAAACATCAACCGTTTCCTTGTGAAACAGGATTCCTAGTCATAGCTTGCAGCGCAGCTGCTCTTCAGACTTGAGTCTACCCTGGTTTGGAGGAAATGGTACCAGCGGCAGGATTTTTGTTGTCCTCTGCTGTAGCAGTGTCTATCCTGCTCCTCAGCATTGCAGGGTATCAAAAGGAGAAGGCCAATAAATGGATCTATGGTGCTGTTGCAAAGCAAACAAGACAATTCCACTTTTATGTAGGTTTTTATGGACCTGTTTTGCAGACTAAGTTTGGTCTGATGTTTTTATTTGGTCAGGTTTTTGTCAAGTAAACTTGCAAATGCATCTGCTCTGGGGCCAGGCTAATGATATCAGATGCCTTTATTCTAGGTGATAACATCAGAGTGACCTTATAGAGACTCTGTTTCTCCAAAGAAAAACAATGTTAACTGTTGACTATACGCTATCATTTGGAATACAGTGCTGTTTAAACACATGGGACTTGTCATCCTGTATCACTGAAAAAACAGAAGCAAACATGGAGTTGCTGCTCATTGGACAAAAGCGGTTTTTCTTTCAACGTTTCCTCAACTGAAGAAAACCCACAAAAAACACCCAAACCCCCACATTTAAGCTTTATGTGTAAACCACTTAGAACTAACAGTGCCAGGAATGTGTTCGGAGAGTTCTTTATGAGAATCTAGGAGACAAAATAACAATTGCAGCTGAAGGTGGCTGAGGCTGTTGCTGAGCTGCTGTCTGTGGCTGGGGCTCAGAGTTTGTAGTTTGAGGCATCTCTGACAGCCCTTCAGAGTTCTGGGGGGAGCTGCTGACTTGGGGGCCATTGCCTGGGCTCTGGGGATGACCCCAGCTCTCCACTGGATGTCAGTGTTCCCCAGGAATGCAGCTGCCAGACCACTTATCTGGCAGTTAAAAATAAAGAAGGGGGGGGGAGGTAGAAAGACTGAAGAAAATTAAAGAACAAAGCAACCTTGACTCTTTAGAAAAGTCATTTAGTAACAAGTTTTGTGACGGTTCAGCCTGAATTATATGACAAACCTCGACAGAAAGATCATGTTTACACTAAAACACATCTTACACAACTTCCGGGCTCACATGCCAAAAAGAGTTGGATTTAGTTTCAGAAAAAACAAATGAACATTCTTCACTCATCTCCCTACAGTTTTGATATTTTGATATGCTGCAAAGTGAGTGATTCTGTTTTTGTCTCTGACAATTTTTCTTTTTTCAATAGCCACAAAAAAAATATTTTTTCAAATCAGTGAAAGCATGAGCGTGTCACTAAATGATTGATTGCTTGCTGGGTTTCAGCCTTTGATAATTAAGCTTAACACAATGTCTCCTCTTCACTAGAGAATGGTATTGTGCCAAATTCAAAAGACACATGAAAAATTGAAATCAGAAAATAAAAACCTTTTAAAAAACAACTGGTCCCATCTGTTGTGCAGTTCAGAAGGGAATGTAACAGTGGAAGAGACATGGAGCACGTAAAACAGGAGGAGGAAGAATGGTGAGCTTTGAGGCTCCACCTTCCACACTCACCCAAGCGCCTTCCTGTGAAGATCTTGTTTCTTGAAGATCTCTGGTTGTTGTTTGGTTGGTTTTTGGTTTTTTGATTCACAAAGGGAATTGGAACAAGAGTTTTACTGAACAACTGAGTGAGGTTTTGTAGTATGTGTCCAGCTATATCTTTATAGATTCATTGACAGTGTGCTGAGGGTGCAGTCCTGCATCTTACTTGGAACAAATTTCTGACAAAAGGGCAGATTTCCAAATGGAAGTCCAGAAGGGAGTTCTGGCCCTTATATGGGGTACATTTGAGGGCCCTCTCATGAATTCAGAAAAAAACAGCCCAGATCCTGAAGAGCTCTTTTGTGATGAGTTTTCTCAGCAATATTAACAAGCTTTGTATTTGTTAGCAAATCTGACCTTACCCAATCTGTCACAAAGTTAGCTCCTTTAGTCAGGCACAAGGTTTAGGCTGGAGTATTTAAACTACAAGAAAAAGATGTAAATGTGTGAGAGCCCCTAATGGCTGACCTAAGAATTAAAGGGGAGCATCACGGTGAAAGTTTTAGTGCTTTGAGTTGAGATCTCTTGGCCTTTGAGTCTCAGAAGAATAGCAGTACTCCAGGATCACGGTTTGGCTTTACAAAAATTTGAAGATAGGAGTTCTCCATGCAGCCCATGCCAAGCTTTACTTTGAGAAATACTTTTGGCCTGATATTTAGCCCAGTTAATTCAGTCAAGCCAAGCTAAGAATATGCTCTTTTGCTTTACAGAGCCACTTGTAAAGGAATGAGCATGTCCCCTGGGGACAGCAGTGACAAACAAAGCCAACTGACCTTGTGTGTGTCTCCCACGAGAGAGGTGATGGGTGTGCAGAGAGAGGCATTGAGCAACTCTGAAAGGTGAGTAAAGCTTGGGACTGACTGCCACACATGCTTAAGATGTTCCAGAGGTATTTGTCTACACCTGGAGTAGTTTCTTGCTGTGACAGTTATGCACAGCACAACGCTGAGGTCAAGCTCTTCTGGAGAAATGGGATGGGTAGGGATTGCATGCTTTCCTCTGGAAGTGGACTGTGCTTGATGTAAAGCAGTGACCCCCAGGTCTCTGTATTTTGCGACGGAGTACGCGTGTCTGATGTGCAAAGTGTTTGGGGACATGAGAGAGCAAACCACCTTAATCCAAAAGACACCTTCATGTCTCTCTGAGACTGGTAGCTAAATCTGATTCAAGAAAGGGATTCTGGACAAAATTGGAAAAACCCAGGCAAAAATTCGTTTTGGACAAAATAGGAATTCACTAATAGGAAGTGAATAAACCAGACTGGGAAGCATGTTGTTCTTGCAGCTGGTTGAAGGACTGACTTTTAAGCTCTGCAACCTCTTGAGCTCCTGTAAAGTTATGCCAGAGGGGTTGACTGAAATGCTTTTTAAGAATTGGGCTACTTTATACTGCTCCTCAAGGTTGTTAGTGTTGTCCAAGTTAAGCTCCTTGTCTTGCTCCTTGTTAAGCTTTTTGTCTTCTGTAAACTCTTATGAACTGTCATGTAAAGAGCCAAATGGAAATGTCTGCTTTGCATTTTTATCCTCCCTTTTGTTCATTGCCTTGTTTTCCAGCCTAAACTGTTATGATATAGTGGGCCAGAAGTTACAGTATTTAATGTCTCACAAATGTAGGCAAGGAAAACTACAAGTAAATGAGTTACTGTGTTAAGTTGATTTTTGACTGGTGAATAAAAGCAACTTGTGCCTGTGTGACTGATGGTGAATTTCAGCTGAGGCCATGGTGCTAAAAGTAGGGTCAGGCAAGACACAGTGGAGTAGGAGTCCATGCTGTCAGACCTGGTTTGGAGTTGCAGCAGGGAAGACTGAATCTGTGACATTTAGATATGATGCAAAATTATTTGTTTTGCTCTTTTTCATCTCCTAGGTTAAGCTTTCACATGCAAGTAGAAGAAAATGGCAAACAATGTAAATATAAGAAGTGAGATGCTTGCCTGTAGCTTTAGGAATTTATTGTCTGACTGGTGCTAAAGGTGTCTTCTTCTGATTACTGAAATATTTTCTGAATTAGATACAGCTGGGGAACTGTCTGATAGGAAGCTGAAAACCGGTCTGTCCTGTAATGCCTGTAGTCAAACATGCTGAGAATCTTTCCCCTCTTCCCCTGACTTTTTGAGGTGTCAAATACCTGTAAAGCTCTAAGAGTACCAGACCTGAAGGGATATAAACCTGGTGAACTCTGCTGTATTCACTGAATTCCAATAATAAGTTAACGGGGCAGACAGACGTGGCCTGACTGACTGCAGGGATGGATGCAGCACTCCTCCTGCTGAGAAGCCAGGCACAGAAATCCCATCTAACTGACATCAATGGGAAATCGGCATCTGGCCTGCTAATTTTGTGTGATTCTTTGTAAAATGTAATCTTTACCATTCGTTCCTACAATGTGTTTTCTTTCCCTGTGACCACCACACAGTGTTTATTTGATCATGCTGAGTACCCACATCTTATCTGGTCTTCTAACTTTTTCCTTTTGAAAGAGATAATGAAGGAAGGGCAATCAGAGCAGCAAGGGAGAGTGGGGTATTGTGAATAAATATCCTATTTACATCTGCACAGTTAGTCACAGTTGAATATTAAAGCTCCTGTTATGTTCAGCAACCCTTACAAAGTGAGACGTTAAATTCTGTATAATTTTTAGTGTAGCTGTAGTTTGGGCTTTTTTTTTTTTTTCTTCAAAGGTATAGGCATTGCTTCACACTGGAAGGTTTATGGAGTTCAGGCTGTGAATGTGGGAATTAGAAACAAAAAGGCTTAATTTCCTAAGGTATTACAGGACTGTTAATGGTTAAGCATTGCTAAGGGACTGTGCTTTCTTCCTTTACCAGTTCTGTCCCCTTCATCTAGAAGAACAACATTTTAACTTCATAAAGTTGCTAGGAAGAAAAGTTACTTTGTAAGTGACCCTTGAATATTTTGGTTCTTGCGGCTGACCCTGGGTTAAAGGATACCAAGATAGCTCAAGCCTGCTTTTTGTCAGTGTTTCCACTCTACAGGAACTCCTGGAGATGCCTTGGTGGGAATCCAGTGATAAAACTGGAGCTCATTTCTCACTTACAGAAAGGAAAACAAAACTGAGGAAAGAATGCTTCCTGCTACTCTTTGGTCAGTCGATAAGCTTAATTGGCCAGGCTTGCCTGCTGTACATTGATTGTACCTACTAATAAAAGAGTTATTGATTGGCACTTTATTTAGCACTGGCTTGCATGGACTACAGTTCCTGCTAATGTTATTATTACATCAACCTTTTCCTGTTCCCCAGTTCTTTAGTGCAATAAATTATGTCAAATGCCTCTAGCATTTTCAATATTCTTGGACAGTTTTCTTTAGGTTTTTGACCTCCTTAGTACGCAGTGTGTCATCTCTAGTATGTGTGAAAATGTCTAATGGGATGCAGGAGGAATGTAGATGCTAACCTGTTGTGGAAAAGTACTGGAATTGTTATGCCTACATTTTGGTTTAATCTGCCCTCAGAAATCAAAGAAATTGATATCTCTTGACATCTATTTAATGTGACTGGTTAGTGAGCAGTGGTGGCAGGTTAATGGAGACAAATATGTCTATCTGGAAACTTGCACTGTCTTCGTAACCTTGCTATTACCAGTAGCATCTCACTTGTTACAGCCCAGAGCAGTGGTCATGTGCCTGTCACTGGAGCAGATCTGGGACCTCTTTGGTGAGAAGTGCTGCTCTTAATCTCAAGGCAGAGGGATTTGGGGCTCAGGAAGGTAAACTGGTATTTCTGACCTGGTCTGTTGGTCCCCAGTCTGCCACCAAAAGTCCCATTATTGTGGATGAACGATATAGTTTTCTGCTTTCCATTCACTAAATGAACATGGCTAGAGCCTAGCACAAAGTCCTGCTTTAGCAGAGGTACTATGTGTGCTACTTTAATATGTCTCCTTAATGTGTTTTATAGAGAAAAGGTCTTGGACATGAATGAAAGCTTGGTAGAAATTAATAAGAGCTGCTCAGTACTAGTACATAGTCCTCTCTCTGGATAATAATAGTGAAAAAAATATTAAATTGCCAAAATACTCAGATTTTAAGTCACATGAGTTTAGAGGGAGTTTGTTATTCAAAATTTTTTGATCAAGTTTCAGTCTTTGCAGCTGGATGGAGGTGCTTTGTGTGAGCATTACTTAAAAGCACTAGCGAATCATGTAGGTAATACCTAATTTTTTACTTGCTAAACTTAAAATTCAGGAGACATGGCTACAATTGGTGCTCTAAATTTTCTGCATTCTCCCCCATACCCATCAAATAAGCCTCAGATGAAAAAATATTTGTGTTTAATAAAAAGTTGGCAGTGAAATGTTGCTTGTTTCCTCCTATTAAGGCTTATTTCTTCTGGCATTTATTTGCAATGATTTTAAAAGAACCTTGTTTTTAAAGAGTTCTTTTTTTAACAAAAAAACCAAATCACCAAAGTGACCCCCCATGAAAAATCATTTTACATCTCAAACAACAAGACAAGCAAATAACTCTGGATTCCAGAGTAAACTCTGTTTTTTCACAACTCTAGAAGTTTAATCGTCAGAACACTGACATGTGAGGATGCTGACTGGAGGAGTGAAAGCCCAGGGCCTGGGTTTTGATACAATAATGGACTTCATAAGGCAGTGCTGATTTACAGCAGTTGAGGATCTGGCCCTGAGGAGACTTGACATCCCTTGTGAGTCTTGGGAGTTTTAGAACTCCATTCTTTCATATCACTCCCAGTACAATACATCCCATGAGGAATAAATTACTTGTGCTTTGCCTAGGAGTACTCTGCTACAATTCAGTGAGTTTTGCATTGTGGTATTTACTTTTTGTTTCAGTGAGCCTTTAACTTAAGTGTTGCCCTGCATTGCCGTGCTTTCCGAGTGCATCTATGTATAGCAGCACTTGCATCTCCTTGTATTTCATGAATTTCAGCAGTGGAGGGGGGGATGATGCTTGCTGGAGGTGTTGCAGGTCTCTTTAGCCCTGCTGGGCTGTCCCAAAACGCCACAGGAGGGGTAAGGGCTGGTGCTAGAAACTTGAAGCAGTTGTGAAAAGTCTTCTGTGCATGGGCACACTGTGACTTGAAGTGCTTTATAAATCTCATAAATAAAGTCAGTCAGCATGACTCCCTGTCACGGGGAGAGGGGAGGCTCTCTGGGGTTGGCCCCTGCCAAATTGCAGCTGCCTCCTCCAAACCCTGCAACAGCTCAAGCCAATGCTCAAATAAGGACTATAAAATATGAATGTGCACCAAGACCAGCTAACTTAACAGGGCTGTAACTACTGCAGATAATGTGACAAACCTGTGCCTTGCACTTGTATAATAAATGCTGGCACTGGGATGCACATAGGAAATGCACTGAGGAATATCTGTAAGACTACAGAACAAACTGTGGAACAGGACCTTTAACAGATGTTAGTGAAATGAGGGTGTATTGGGAAATGCAACAATATTAACCCAGAAATCAAGACCACAGAATTTAAATGTAGGTTAGAAATTGGTGTCTTCTGCTGTTAGTGTTCCTTCTTGATGTTCCTCTGCTCTGAGCTTGGCTCCTGGAGCAAAGGCTCCACTCTTTAGCTTGGGCAAGTTAAGAAACAGCAAGCTGATTCCATATTTATTTTTCAAGAAGCAAAATGCAGCTTTACAACTTGCATTCAGATAAACCAGGGTGAGTTTGAGAGGGCTTTGTACCTCACAGTGCTCCCAAGGCAAGTATTAATTGCCCCATAAAACACACTGTGTCATGTCTTGTGGCTCAACGTGTTACAGGTCTGTGCAAACTTGTTTTATAGCCCTAACAGCCCACTGCTGCTTCTGAGAAAGGTTTCCCTTTTAATGGGGGAAAGAGAAACAGCATTTAAAAACATTATAACGGTGACAAGGAAGAAAGAAGGCTATAGAATTTCCACAGGCCAGAAAAGCTGTTGCAGATTAAACACCTGTTATAAATGGGTGCACATATATTATTTTGTATTAAAGGGGTCTTCTGTCTACAGAACAAATCCATCTCCCCTAATTTGATGCCTTGCCTGATATCTGGGCCAAATGTTGCCTTAATTTGTCTTAAGGCAGAAACAGAAGAGAGTATGTGCAACTGCAGCCACATCCCCGGCTCAGCAGTGTGCCAGTAAAGCTGTGCTTGGTGCTCCAGGACGTGCCATGGGCAGCATAACCTCATTGCATGCAGGAACCAGTTGCTGTGGATCTGACTCTTTTATTTACCCCAGGATATTTCCACAGCAATTATGGCAACTGAAAACAACAGAGCAGACCTCTTGGCCATTGAGAATTGTGGTTGTCCTTTCCAAGTCTTCTAGTTCCCACTCCTACATCTCCAAGAACGACAATAAGCAAGCCTGTGAGCAGATTGCAGCCTAGCCCCAAAGATTCACACATGGTGTAGCTTTCCTGGGGTCAAAAAGGATTATTTCCAATGTCTAATCACAAGCATGTGGCTTGAGCCTGATCAGAGCAAGCTCAGTTCCTTGGCTCATTCCTTCCTAGTTGTCTTTTCAATCTTAATTCTAGGCAAGCTCCAATAAGGGGATTGAAACTTGCTGTTCCTCTTCAAAACACATTTTTAGCCCATTCCCCTCTGTGCAGTAAGTAGTTAATACTGGATTTAGTACCTGCTGTGCTGTGAGATATTACCTTTGTGATATGGGAGCATTTTATAGCCACTTTTCACTCTGTACCACTGGCAGAATGATTTCATGATGTGTATAGATGTTGAAGATTCAGACCTCAGATTTGTTGATGTGTTGCCAAATATCTAGCATAGGCATTCAATTAAACTGCAATCTAGTTTTTCATGAGTTTTGCTTTGCTAGATCTGGATGATTTTTCTGCTTTTAGCTCAAAAATGAGGAAAGATCCAAAGATAGTCAAATGACAAGTCTCTGGCAGTGAGATCCGACTGACGTTTACTTATTGTAGACTGCAACAATACAATTTTCCCTACCAAAGTTAAGCTTGAGGGTCTTGCTGAGGTTTGGGCTAGAATATTTTTTGTTGCTGCCTATGGTATATGATACCTTTACACAACTTTTTTATACGCAATTTTTGTCTGTAGAAAATGCACAATATTTTGAGGAACTGCAGCGATGCAGTAGTTGAGCAGGAAGTGGTTTTTGTTTGGGAGTAATGTGATGTGAAGTGAAAGGATATTTTATAAATAGATAAATATTGCTTTTACAAGAGTTAATTCTATTATGTATAAATATTTTCCATTTTACAGTTGTAAAATCAGTTGAAGTTAGAGCCTAATTCATAAACGTTCTGAAGATTTATGAAGCTTTCCCTTTATGTTCTCCTCAGGACTCACAAGGGACGTGCTTCCCCTGCCCATGTGAATTATCCCTTGTGAAATCCATTTTTTGTGATTTATCAATCCTCTATACCCTCGCTTGCAGGCTAATGTATCTGAGAGCTACTGTGTGTAACAGTCCCTTAAATCAAGGGGAAATAAGGAGGTTTGTTCAAGCAGATTAAGAAGTTGAAGGGGGCAATTCCCCAAACCACTGCTCGTGCCTGTGTCCTCACTGCTTCCAAGAGCTCCAGTTATAGAAGGGCTTTGTGCACTTGCCCTCATTCTCAGCCTGCTTCTGCTGCAGCTGAGGCTGTTCTGTGATCCAGGGCAGGAAGCTGAGGATATGTGTCGTTTTTGAGGTCACGCACTTTTTCAATGAAAAAGTAGGGCCAGGAGAAAAAGTTTGAGGAGGAAGACACCTCTGCGATTTAAGACTGATAGAGTGTGAAAACTGCCTCTGGCTCATCAGAAACGACAACAACAAAAACCAAAGCAAAAAACCCCACAAACAAAACGTACATTCAAATTGTTGTTCCCCAAGGCTTCAAAGTGAGCTCGCACATGGATCACGGTGTGTCATGCATTATAAGAAATGCGATATTGTGTCGCTTTGATGTACAAACATGTAAAAGAAAAATCTTTTTTTATGATCTTGGATAGTTTTGCTTCAGTTTCCTGGCTGAGTCTTGTCACAAAGCTCCCAGGTCATGTCCATGAGAGAATGCTTTCAGGGGTGGTGACTTCTCATCTGGTTAAAGCTCCAGGAGGGACCATTATTTCAAGATAACATCCGGGGCATAGCACTGGAACATTAAGTGTTTCTTGGGGTTTTCCTTGAGTACTGACAGAGCACTGGTAGCACCTGGGGTGATCTCAGGTTCAGAGCCTGAAATCTGGTAAAAACAAGGCATTGAGAATTATCACCAGCATGGCTGGGCTGGTGAGAAGACACAGAAGAGACTTGTTTTCCACGGCCTTTCTAAGGTAGGGCAGTTGCCAAAGCCATGAAACTCCAGTGAGAAGCCTCAGCCTCAAGGCACAGGGAGCCCTTGTGGCACAAGTCAGGGGTCAGTGTCAGCCTGTGAAGGGAGGCTGGAGCATGTGGCTGTGGCCTGCTGGGGGCCAGGAACTGCTGGGAGAGTCTGTGAAGCATAGCTCTACAGAGTATTTGGGAATATTTTGTTGCTACATGACCAGAATAACTTTACATAGGAAAATCTGTGGGAGTAGCAGGATTCAAGATGCTTAAAAATTAGGCATGAGGTAGATATGTTATTAATCTCTGTGCTTATTATCAGTGGGACAGACTATATAGCTTTATATGGGAAGTGTTTTATTCATGTCTGACTTGAGTGAGCTTGTGCAAAAGCAAAATTAGTTTTCTATACTTGTCTAAGCTGTCTGTAACTTTCCAGTGCATCTGTCTGTAACAGTCCAGTATGGCAAATGAGACAGCAAAGCGCAAATGGTATTTGGACTTAGAATTAAAAGTTACTTTTGCTGAGTAAATGGTACAGCCCACATAAAAATAAGTCTGTTCCTTCTCTTGCAAAGTGAATCAAATAATGTCATGACTGGTGGCTCAGATAACACTTATGATGAAGGGAGAAATAGCATTAAAAAAATAGGAATGTAGTGTAATTGTAATGAATTTAAATTGAATATAATGAAGATGTGAATTACAAGAGTTTGTTATGAAGGAAGGTAAAAAGTGAACTTAAAATTAATTAGTGCAGCTTTGGAGTTGGATCTTATTGCAGTGGCTTTGGAGATGGGATGATTATGAGGAGATGAGTAACAGAGAAATCCCTTCTCACTGAATGTCAGGAAAGGAACTTTGCTTAGAAACAACTTGTTGCATGTTCTATGTTTCTTCGTCATTAGCACAGAGGACCTAGTTCTGTCCCTTAGTGGTAATTCCCAAAAAAGGATTTTGTATGTGAAACTGGTGTGGGTGACTGTACAGGTGGATTATAAAATATTTTTTGCATTAGTTTGAGAAATGGGCTCTCAAATATAAATGGAGATGAGATAATGTTTTGGTAGCAAAATGTTCCTACCAAATTGGTTTATCGGGGTGGGGAAAATGAACAACTAATATATAAGTTTATGATTATGAATGCAAACATTTATTGACTACTTTGAGCCAACTGAACACTTAAATCACTGTTAGCATCTTTTAATATTGATTAAGGTAAATACTCCACTGATAGCATTAGTCAATATATATGTGTAAATCAACATGTGATGGTTTTACTGAATGTTTAATGTTTTTGAGTTATGCGCTTCTGGTACTGAAACAATGAACTGGATGCTGGAAATCATTTTGGTTCTGACAAAAGGTGCTGCCTTTCTTAAACCATTTACATTTTAGACAATTGGCTGCAGCACCTGACAGCACCACTGTAGCCTGATTGAAGCCGTGTCCCAGCAGTGCCACTATAAACCACAGCACTGAGAGTTCATAACCAGGGCAAATTTGGAAGGGAAAAGGGAGGGCACTAAATTTTTAAAGCTGCAACGTGATACATAAAGCCTCAGTAACTTGATCATTTTGAAAACTTCTCTTTAAATAAATCACATCACATTTAGGAAAATATTTAACTGTAGTAATTGTTTGGCTAGAAGTCCAGAGTTAGTCATTCAGGGTAGCTTGATCTGTGCCAAATTAATGAATATCAGCCCATGTTCATGAATATTTAATGGATGGGAACTAATATAATTCACATGGCTTTGCTGCTTTCAACTCGCTGTACCAGTTTCCAGATTCTTGCCCAAAGCATCAGTGCCTCCACGGGGAAATATCACATGTGTCGTGTCTCAGGATGCTATTGCATACATTACTTAAATATCACACTTAGCACTCAGTATTACACAAATTTAGGATTACCCTAAGAAATGGTTTTCAGTACCTGTTCACTGAAAGCAGGATATGGGTTTAGGCTGAGCTCGGGCTGTGGTTGGGCCTCTGCTAGAAAATGGCTGAAGATTAGTGTTACTCACAGTTCCACCTCAGTAGTATCACTGTGGAAGAGTAAAGTATGAAAAGAGTTTGGACCTTTTTTCTCTGTTATTGATTCCTGAAAGAAGTTCAACCTTCCTGTAACTAACCATAAAATATTACCAAAAATAATATTTTTTTATTATTTCCAAATAGGAAAATGCACAAAACCAGATAAACTCAAGCCCCAGGAAGTCCAGGGCAACTTGCCATTCCTCTTTTACTATTATATGTTCATTGGCATATTCACATGATCTGGCTCTCCATGGAATTGTAATTTGATGACACTAATGATTATCCAGGGATAATTTTTCCACTGGGGAGAAAATTGTAGCACAGCCAATTTGGGTGATGACATAAGTGATTCAATGGTTTAAATACTAATAAAAATTGAAGCATCTTAGTAAGTAAGGGCTAATTGAAGGGCTTTTTTTCCAAGCCCACTTAGCTAAAAGTAATTAAAAAGGAGAGAAAAAGCAACGTAATTGAGGCTGTTGATATTGTGAGAGTTAAAAAATAAAAAATTGCTGTGTCAGTTTCTGTCCTTGGAGAGCCTGAAGAACCCTCAGGCACCATATTCACAGTCATTTCAGGCAAGTAAATAACAAAACCAGAAAAATATCTTAGGCCATTGCCTGGAGAGGGGCTTAAAAAATATTAAGAAAAGACAAGAGCAATAAGCAGTCCCTTGTAGTTTTCCCTGAAGCAGGAATACTGTCAGGAGTAGCTTTTAAAAATAATAAAAAAATCCAGGGTTTTCTCGGCATGACTGAGCTTAGCTCTGGTGATGTTACAGTGACATACATCAAAGCATACCTTCAATGTGTAAATTTGCCTGACACATTTTTAAAGTCTCCATGGGGCATTTGCTGCTGTTATCAGTTAGACTTGAGAACCCTAATTATATTACATTTGGAATTTGATGGTCTGTTTTATGCAGGAGGTCAGCCCAGACTGTAATGGTCCCTTCTGGCCTTTGTATTTATGCATGTAATGAGTAAAACATCTCATCCAACAATCACTTGGGCAGCTGGGTATTGTATTAGCATACAATAGATAACTTCAGGAACATTAACCACAGGGATCAGTGAAGTTATATCTCTAAATATCTGGAAACTCAAACCTTGAATATCTGTTTCCTTAAACTGAAATATTTGCTGCTAAAATACGAAGGTACAAAGTTTTTTGCACGTTTTATGTAAGGGATGGTTTTACATTACTTATCATGTCTGTTTAGATGCCTGCTGTTAATACAGCATGAGTTTATGTAGCAGAAATGCATTTAGGCTAGAGAGGCTTCTGCCCCAATGTGAGTCACCAGCACTCTTCATGGGCTGTTAGCAGGTGAATTCCTCTCTCTAGTCGCACTTGAGGACCTTTCACTCGTGTATCTTCAAACTGCTCCATAAGAAAGCTGGCACTATTTTAGCTTTCTCCATCACCTCAGGGTGCTGCTAATGCTGCTAGTGACTCAGAGGTTGTAAGATGCACCTTCTCCTTGATGCCTTTTATAGGTTGTTAACTTCTTTGATGCATGAGTGTCAGGAAATCATGTCAAAACCCCAACCACCTCAAAAGCCTGTTGGAGGGAGTTGAAAGAAAATAACAGTAAAGCGAGAAAGTTGAGTAACAGATTTTTCTTTACTCATTCAATTTAATATGCAGTCAGAACTGAGCCAATGTAGTGATTTTCTTGTTTATAAGCATATAAAATTAAGAGTTACTGGCTCTCTTATGAAGATTAATTTAATATCAGATGTAAACCTTAGTGTACTCTCTGTCAGTTTTTCTTGATAGCTGTATTTCAGTCTTTTTTAGTCCCTTAATTTTGAGTAGATCAAGAGCCACTTAGTGTTATAATTTCAATCCAAAACTCAGCAGAGAGGATGAATATTGATTCTCCAAGGAAAATCTAGAATAATACCAGAGATGATTTATTTGGCATCACCTTTCCTTTGGCATAAACTAGAGAAAACAATTTACTGGAAGAGCTCTATCAGACCAGAGAGCAACCTCTGTTCTGCCAAAAGGTTTAAGAAAGGTTGGTGTTTTGTAAGACAAATATATGTTCTTGGTAGTCATATGTAACTCTGAAATGGGTGATCAGCACTTAATCTCCTGTGTGATGAAAACACTGTGATTTGAATTAAAAAAAAAAAAACAGCAACAAAAAAACCCAAAAACCAACAACAAAAACAACAAAAAAATGACCAAAAAACCCAAACCAAACAAACCCCAGCAGAGCTTTAGGGGATCTGGAGTTTCAAACCTGACACTAATCTGAACGTTTTAGTTTACAAGCCAGACCGAAACATCTCTGAAATGTCTGATAGTAGAAGTGTGTGTTTAAAGGTTACTGGAAGTCACACACATGATTATCCATTAGGTTGGAGACTCCACAATGGGAATAATGAAGACTGCCTACTCTTCTATGGAAACTTTCATCTGGTGCCTGAAATAGTTTAAAGATAAAAAGGGGGGAACCTCCATAAAGGAGAATTATGAGAGAGAAGGGAACAGACTTTTCATCAGGGCTGGTTGTGACAGGACAAGGGACAAAAGTTTTAAACTGAGAGTTTTTTTCAGATTGGATATGAGGAAGAACATTTTTGCAATGAGAGTAATGAAAACACTGGCTAGCTTGCCCAGATGGCATATTCCTCGTCCCTGGAAACATTCAAGACCAGGTTGGACAGGACTCTGAGCAACCTGGTCCAGTTGAAAATGTCCCTGCTCATTGCAAGGGGCCTGGACTTTGTGACTTTTAAAGGCCCCTTCCAAACCAAACCTTTGTATGACCTGAAAAGTGAGGGAAAGGAGCTCAAGCAGAAGCTCAGGCTCCCTGCCTTTCCCACTGCACGTATGCTAATGCTGTTGCTGCATGGCTCTTGAGCAATCATGAGTCCACAGAGCTTGTCTGTGATTATGCCCAACTTAGTGTGTAGGAAAGTGGAGAGAAGATGAGGTAGTGGTAGAAGAGCAGAAGCTGCAGCTACTCACAGTCTTCTCGGTACCAAATTTTCATTTTTACATGCAGCACTCATGGAATTTGGTTTGTGCTAGGAAATAAATGCATTTATGGGGCCTGAGTTAAGCTCCAGAGAGGAGCAGTTAGAGGAGGAGCCCCAAAGGCATTGCCAGACTTTCCTAGGGGCATCTAGGCTTTCTTGGAAATATCTGGAGTTACTAATAATCCCTAAGTACTGGTTGGACACAGTGCATGGGGCAGATTCCTCTCAGTACAGATGTAAACTTGCACCAGGGAGGGAGGAGGGGACTTTGGGATGTGAGATGGAGTTTTTGAAGTGCTGAAGAGGGCTAGAAATCCCAAGGTCAGAAGGCAACTTTTGCCAGGGGAAGTGGCTCAAAACTGTTCCATCTCTGAGCTTTGGCTAGGTGCCACAATCTAAGTCTAAATAATTTGTGATGGGATGACAAAAGCTCTTTTGGCTTTAATGTTGCACTGCACCTTTTGAATTTTTTAGGGACTGAGTCCTAGCTGCTTTATATGTAGATGGTTTTACATTTAATGAGGTTTTGCTAATTTTCAGTTTAGTCTATTCATTCTTTCTTATGAAGAGCAGAAGCAGCTGCTAATTCCCCTTAGACTGTTCATGCAGAGTACCTGCACCCACCTACATGTCCTCATAAATTGTTTCCTGAACTAAAATGAGCTCTCAGTATTCATTTACTTGCTTTTGGCAGATTTAAGTGGGAATATAAATCTGCATCCACTTTTTGATTCACAAATGCATTTTATTCCATAAAGAATTAATGTGACCACATATGAAAACTGCACCTCTGTTTCTGCTGTTATAGTCTTTCCTTTCTGTCAAGTTCCTTCTCTCCCCTGCCCCCATTTGCCTGCTCCCATATTGCTAAATAACTGTAGTTTTAGTGTTGCCAGAACAGAATATTCACTAGCAATTCTCAATTCTGACATCCTAAAGCCCTAGAGTCATATTTCAGGGCTGGATGGCACTTAAAGGCCCATAATCTTTTGCTCAATGGGTTTTGCAATACGCAAGCTGAGGCAAATTATTCAGTTTAAGGACCTGAGCTGCTCCGGGAATTCAGGGCTTGAATGTGGCACACACGTTGTTGTTTTTAATTATTTATTTATTTAGAAAATGTTTGAGCAGGAAAACCTGCAGGGATGGAATATTTCACATGTCGTTAGCTCCTGGCACTGCAGCCTCAGAAAAGAAAACACAGCCATTACACCATCCCTGGCATTGTAAGAGTGGGGAACCTTGGAAAAGCCCAGGGAGAATGGGAGAGGGTTGGGGGCAGAGGAATACCTTTGAAGGGGGTCAATCTATTTCCAGTCACAAAGAATATTTAATAGCAGAAGATAAAATCCACAAATTGTACTTATAACAATGGTTTTGATTTGTTTGATTGAAAGACTTATGACTGTTGGTGACCTGGTGAATCCTGGCAGTTTTTCCTGTATGATTTAGGAAAGGCTCTTTTAGGGCCTTTGTTAGAAAAGCAGTACCAGGATGAGTTCAAAAGTACCAAAAAACATTTGTGATGAAGGCTTGAACTTCTATGTTCCCTGGAAAATTTTTCCAGGGTATTGCAAGGATAAAGCTGATAATTTTATGACATGGCTAATAAAAGATTCTTACTGGTGTTCCAGAAGGTTTCAGGATTACCCTTGTGAGTTGGGTCTGTGATGTAATATAGTACATGAATAGTTTTGGTAGCCTTATTGCCTCATAGATAAGACGTAAGATAAGTCTGAGTATGGTGGGACAGAAGACTTCTTTAAACCCTAGATTAGAGAAAAAAGGGGAAGTTTTGTATAATTAATACTATAAATATGTTAAACTTCGTTTCTCAGCTCGTAGGACTTTGTTCTTGCATGTAGTTCTATGCTGATGGAGGCAGTAATTATTTTATGACTTTATCTTCCCTCCCTGCAAGTTCATGGAGCATTACCCCAGGGCTAATTTGTTGATTACTCCAGGGTTTTGTCCTTATTGCAACACGAGTAGTAGTTGTGTGGTTGTGGCATCAAGCTGTTTTGCAGCAGCCCCAGAATCTGGTGCAAATTTCAAATCCCTTTCATATGAAAACTTTGTAACTCAGTAATTCTATTCATACGCTTTACATACGCCTATTTCATATACGCAGTTATTTCTTCTACTCCAGGATTTAGCTAAAATTTTGGGAGAAATCCTGCTTTGTAGCTTTTACCCCTCCTTGCAGTGTCGCGTGGGTTCGCGGCGCGGCTCCCCCGGCCCGCTCCGGGACCGGGAGGTTGGCACGCGCTCCGGCAGTGCCAGGGCAGTTTAACTTCAGCAACCTGAAGGACCAGTGCTGCCAACAGTTTAAAGGCATAGCTCTCAGTGAACATCAAGTATTTAAACTCGGATCGTTTTCTACCCCCTGGTAAGAAAGTGTTGGCAGCTTTCACCTTGGAGCTCTGATCATCTTTTTGAGTTTTTTATTCCTTATTTTTTCCAACAAAGTTTGTGTAAGCTAAGCGAGCAGTGCCTGAGGTGCCTTCTTTGTGGAGCTGCTCAGTCGCTTCTTGCCAGATGATAGGGCTTCTGTGAAGGGGAACTTTATCACTTGGGGTTTTTTTTTTGTGTAGTAAATCTCTATAAATAGCTTTTTGTTTGTCTGGAGCAGTTTAGATGGGATAAATGCAATTAAGTCGCTGCTGACAGAAAGCTACTTTAAGATGACTTAACTTATTTCCTTTAAAAGTCCCTGTTTTTTTGCAGTTCTTTTGGCTGCAGTTCTTACTGGAATTCAATATTTAGCAGAGGAGCTAATGGTACCAATCCGTATCAACCAAGCTCGTTGCATGAAGGCCCTACATGGGTTTGATCACGCAGCTCTGCTGAGGCCCTAGCCAAAACCCACAACCCTCAAAACCACTGGGCTCGTGATTCGGGCCACCTCAGTCTGTCAGAGATTTTCCAGCTTCCCTCCATAAAGCATAGGGGGGAAGGACACACCCCTGTTCCAAACTGCTCCCTCCGAGCGCTCTCAGCGTGCTGCGCAGCACGGAGCCCGCCAGGGCTGCTCTGCTGCCATGGCACCACCTCAGTGCCCAGCACGCTCTAGGCAGAGGGTCACAGCCAGCAGGCAAGCCAGGAAGGAGGTGGGCACAGCCAACTTGTTAAAATAATCATACCATCCCTTCACTTGAGCCCACTGAGTTGCCAGGGGCTTGACAGAGTGCTCGAGTCCTGGCCCTCTGTTTAATTGGTCTCCATACACTGGCAGCAGTCTGGTTGTGACAGGCATTTCTTGGGTTGTAAGACTGAGGAATTACTGAGGATCCTGGCTATCTGGGACCATGAGTTTTATTGAGTTGGCTGTACTAAAGCATAACTTTTTGCCAAGCACTTCACTTTAGTCAGATGGAATCCACTGTTATGTGTCATACATTAGAGGACTTTACTGAGCTCCTCTGTACCTGGAATAGGCAGTGCTGGTGATACCAGTTAAGACACACAAATGTGGGTTGTGTTTACATTAAAAATTGTGAGTGTATTATTGGACATATTATTTTTGGCATTTCAGCATGGATCATTGCCTCCAGAAACATTTTGTAAGTTTTATATGCTTCTGCACTGTTAAACTGTATTATGTTTCCTGTATTTGCATTGGCCTAAATCATTTGAATTTAGCTGAAACCCTGGATTTTGTTCAGCTTGCTGGTGGAAATTTATTTTTATTGTATATCCAGATACATGAAAAGTCTTGAAAAACTGGGTGTGGAAAATCAGCTGCTTGTTTGCTTAGTGTATCCCAGGAAGAACACAGTGTTACAGGACTTTGTAATTGCTTAGTCCCAAAGCCATAACCACGCTGAAAACAAGAGTTACAAGTGTTGTAAGGAAGACTTTTTGCTTAACTTGGGATTGAAGCTTCCGAGAAGATCTAAAACATTTGCTACTTTGTGTGACAAGTGCCAAAGCAGGGTGAATTCAGTGGGTCATGGCTGTAAAGGCACTTTGGTGTGTTCTGGTGGGGTCTGGGCATCTGTGCAAACGAGCACAGAAAGAGGTGAGGACTTGTTGCCTGTTGTGGATGTTTCAGGGGATGGATGGATTTGCTGTGTGTTTCAGAGAAACATTCAACCTTTACTGAAATTGATTGGGAGACTCCTGGGTTTGGGTTGGATCTGGGGTCAAGGCCCTTGAAGTGTTTAAGAGTCTGGGTCTTAATGCCAGTTTTGATAAAGGAAATGTTATTTGTAGAAAAAAAAAAAAAAGGTGGAGAAATATGTGGGTACCTAGTGATGCCAGAAATAACCTTAAGTGTCTTCTAAGCAAATTGTAATTATTTTGCTTCAGGGACTTTTTTTAAAGTAATTTCTTTTCTTGAAGAGGTCAAGTGCGTTCCTTCATGCTTTAAGAACCTTTGTCTTCAATGTGATGGTCTATTTGTGAAGGGTTACTTCATCCAGTTATGCACTACTCATTAGATGAACTAAATACAACATTTTAAAACTTCTTGTTTTCCAAGCAGTTGTGTCCAGGAGGGAATTCTCCTGCGTGTGGCTGAGATGTGTTTATTGTAGCTTTGTTTTCACTGGCAGTGAAGTTCTGAGAAGACATTTCCTTCAGGTTTGATGCATCTTGGTTCCTTTTATGTGCTGTTTCCCAAGGGACAAGGCAGATTGATTAGTTGGAGAAAGATCTGACCGCAGAGCAAAAAATAGAAATTTTTCTTAGAAAGATGTCATTACTGTTCATTCCTAAAATGTCAGCAGTATCAAAGGTACCTTTAGGAATGTTTGGAGATGGTCACGGCTGTTCTTGGAGGTCCGGTGTGTCCAAACTGAAACAGTCTGTAAAGCACCAGTGTGGTGATTTGGGGATTATGATGTAACAGACCACAGGTAAGATCAGTGCAGCCAGTTCCAAGGGTTTTTTGCTTTAGATTGAGGCTAAATATATACGTAATATGTTTTACTTTCTTCACTTTTCACAAACTAAAAAGGTTATTAAAAGTAGCTTTATGCACAGCTCCTGGATTGATGCAGAATCTCCCTCTCTGCTGGGAAAGAGATTGAATTCTGCTGAATCTGTTCAAATTCATTGTTTAGTCCCTTGCATGTTCCTTTTTTTTGTGGTCTGATCACCTTTCTACAGTGTGTCTCTGTAAGGTAATTCTCAGTGTAATAATTGACCAATGCTGGTTTATAGTATTTTTATAAGCAGTTTAATTTCACATAAGTGTTTCATACCAGAGTTCAACAGAGTTGGGCCCCATGTTGTGTCTCCTCCATTGTTAGAGACAAGTAGGTAATATTTTGGGGGAAATGATGGAAAAAGGAAAATCCAGACTAGCATGAGACAAAGCTCAGGTGGACTGTGATGTCTTGACAAGTCAGAGAGATGTCAAGTGCTATTGAACCTGAACATCTGTTCCATGGATCTTTTTCACGCTGTGATATGGAGACTGTACACTTCAAGTTGAGTGTTCTCTTTGGCAGAAGAGTAATTAATTATATAAAAGGTAGTTTCCCTTTGCTACATGCCAAATGGAAAAAATAAAATGGGATCCAGACTGCATTCTGCAGTATAGATTTCATCTGCTAAGGAAGAGGGTGGCCTTTGGTTTTGTTTTGGGTTTCTGGGATTTTTTTGGATAGGTGACTCACACCTATTTATGTGTAAGTTTTGCTCCAAAGATCCCAGAGAGATACTTTAGCTCGGGTAGAGGCTTTGTTATTAGGTTTGCTTATCCAAGAGATGAGACAATAAATTATCACCAAAATACACCTGGCGAGTATTGGACACGTAATTCCCTACAGCCCAGATACTCCTGACAGGGCATAAACTGTTTGAACTGGGCAAGAAAAACTGGCACTTTGCTCATCTAAGACAAGGGAAAAATTAAGAGTTCTATTAAAAGGAAGATGTTACATACATGATGTGTTCTTGTGTGTTTTCTTGCTCCATAATAATCTTTAAGATGGATATTAAAGACAGATTTGTGTTATTAAAGTTGTGGCTGTAGGTTTGCCCATCACCAGGCTGGTGATGGCTTTATTAACCTTGTGTGCATACTCACACAGGAGGTAACCAGGACTAGAGAGAGTGAGGATGCAGAGTGTTTGCCATCACACTTTTGAAGGCTGACACATGATGTACTTCTCCATCAAAATTAACTTCAGCCAATTAGTAAGAACCACCCTAAGACAGAAATATAACCTTTTAGACCTATCTCCAGGCATTGGAGTGTTTTAACAAATGCATGGCTGGGAGTTCTAGTGAGATAACTCCAGCAAAGAATATTGAACACAAAGGAAATAGTGTTTAAGGTTGTTGTGGTGGTGGTTTTGGTTTGTATGTTTTTTCTTTTTCTTTTTTTTTCCCCAAATATTATTTACTTCAGCTTCTGGTTTTGGTCTTCCCATTATGCATCATTTTGAGAATCAAAACACTGAAACCATTTTTGCCTAAATTTTTCACTTTGTAATGTAAATATGGTGGGCATAAATTAACAGGGTCACGTGGAATGTGAAAGTCTTTATTTACAGATGATGTTAATCTGTAATTATTCAGTTCATCATAAATAAGTTTTATTTTTGTAGTTTGTCTTGTTAATCTCATTTTTATGACAGAGTCCTGTGCCACCTGGAATATTCTGCATTATTAGGGACATTATATTAAACTCTCTAATAAAGTTGAAAATAGTAATTTTAAAAACTTACTTATTGGAATTGGACTTAAAATGCATGTCTGTGTGCTGTGTATGAGAATAAGAGAATGAGACATCAAAAAAAACATGCAAATTACTTTAGGAGTTACATCTCCTTTCAATGAATAATAATTTAAATACAAGACCTTTTTAGGGGCTTTAGAAATGAGGCCACCGAATCTGTTTTGGTCTGGATTCTTTACAGTCAACAAAAGGGTTAACTGCCTGGAAGAAGGTGGGCATTGCTAAGCACATTTTGTCTATGAGATAAAGATCATATGAAAATTTACATGTTAATGGAACATTTAAGGGAAAAAAATTGCTCTTTGTCAATTGATTGTATAAATATTTTATCTAGTGTAATATTAGAGGAAGGCAAGCATGAAGGCATTCAGTTTGAATAGTTTTTGAGAGGAAAATTAGGACATTATTGTTGAAGAAATAATATAAAATAGGGAGTTACAAGCACTTGATCTAAACTGTAAAAACCTTTCATGCACTCTGGCAGAAAGAGCAGATTAAATCCATAATGAAATGGGTAACTTTAGGCCTGCATAAATTTCCAAGCAGTCTCAGTTTCCCAGGAATCTCTCTCTGCTAGATTAATGGCTAGCAGCCTGCCACATAATGAAGTGGTTTGCCTTGGCAATGTGCTCATGAATTTATTATGGTGTCCACAAGTGTGCTATATGGCCTAGACATCTTTATAAATCCTGGATTTAGAGCTGCAGCGATGAGCCATTTCGGTCCTAATGGTGAGGCTGATTTATCACTGTGGTCCTCCACTCCACTCTCCAACCCCCTCCCTGACAGTTATAAAAGGAAAATACAGGTCATATCACTGATGGAAATGAAATGTGAAGGTAATTAGATAATGCCAAATGGATATGGGAAAAGGTGCACTGCTGAAATTTTAAATATGTTGGTAATTTTTTCCTTGGAGCAATTATATCAGGTTGATTTATTTTTACAGTTTATAATCACTTAACTACCTGTGGCTGATTTTAACCAGAGCTTGTGCCTTTGGAGACAAGA
>WAAG01034978.1:0-14451 GCA_013390105.1 Tichodroma muraria | reverse complement strand
CACAATTTGTTCTTGAAGACTGCTTTTTTGTTCAGAAAATCTGAAACATTTTAGTATTGCTAGTTTGTATCTGATACAATCAGACTCATCATTAACTCTTCTGTATATCTGGTGCTGTTGTGGGTTTTGTAAAACAGCATCTGTTATAAATGCTTAAAAAATAGATCTTCATCTTCCAATAAATGGAAGCAGTTCAGACTGCATTGGAAAACTTTGGCTGCAAAATTCAGAGTTAGTTGGAGGGCATTAGCAGATTTCCTGCTCTGTTAGTGCTTTACCTATCAGCATATTGGAAATGAAAGGTAAATTCCTCGGGTGCCAGAGAAGTGTCAGGAGAAGACTCCTCAAGGTTACTGGACCATAAAGCCCCAATTTCAACATTTGCCAGCTGTTGGTGCTGGTCTTAGTGGATATCTGGTTTAAAAACTGAGACTAAACATGTTCCTCTTCCCTCATATCTAATTGCTGGAAAGGAAAACAAACTGCTTTCATTCGTTTCCCTCTTATTTTTGGTTTATTAGTGCTATAGAGGTTGAGCTATTAGGGAAATACTTTTGAGAAGTTCTGACTTCTCCAGACAATCACTTCTTCTCCTATTTTTTAATAGTTATTAATTTTACTGAATTTATACAGGTTGAAATGTAAATCACTCCTTGGATTGTGATGGCATAGGGAAATCTTTCCATGTTGCTTCCAAAAAAATTCAAACAAACAGTGGAGACTACTTGTAAGAGGCAATCATGGCTTTCTTCTTATCTATTACCATGGTTGACTGTGTATCAAGCTGTAGATTATTGCAACTATTTACTAGGGCAGATAGTAAACTTTGACACTAATAGCACCTGACTTACAGTACATCACATGAATTGGTTTCTATTATCTGATGCTTTATATTTATGGAGAAGGTAAAGCAGAACAGATGTCTAACTCCACCATGTTTCTGTGTATAATGCGCTACATATATTTTTGTTCTCTCATGTTCTTGATAGAATAAAAACCAACAAATGTCTTCATGGAAATATAACCATAGTTTTCAACACTGAATGAGTTAAATTGCTCAAAATATGTTTGGAACATCTTATCAGTGTCTGGTCTGACACAATTTCTGGGCTTATTTTAACAAGCTGGCTTTGTTTAACAGAGTTTTTCAATTCACTATAATTTATTAAGAGGCCAAATAAACTTGGTTCTGTTCTTGATTATCTCTCTGAAAATGCTAGCTTAAATTTGGCCTTGTTTAAATAGCACTAAATCAATGAGAGATCAATATTGAATATAACACTGCCTCCTGGAGAGACTTTGATCAATGGAGCATTTGGTTGGTTTTATCTGATTGAGACTTGGTCTGAGACTAGACAATTACAGGAAAATAACTCCTTTAAAGTTAATATATTTTCTTTTTCCTTTTCTGTGTGTTCTGGTTACAGTGCAATGGACTTGTGACAAATGCTGTATAATATATGTTATAAAATACTTGCAAAATATATGGTCGTTGATTGTTTCCATAGGTTGCAGCATATTTATTTTCCAGGGCCCACATCAATATATCTCTGTGCCTGTGAGGATGGAGGAAACTGGGAATGTTAATGCTATTCTTGGCAGTAGTTTTTGTTGTATCATTTGACTAGGGGAGCTCTGACAGCTATTAAATTGCCCTGTGGGCCCCAAATGTCAGCAAATAAAACCCACAATTTGTAATTTTAAAAAATAATTTATTCAAAGGTAACTGAGTATGCCCCCATAAGCTACATGTTCTGTAAAATCAGTACTCTTCCTGGATGTTTAGAGATTTATTGACATCTCTTTGAGCTCATATGTCTACAGGATGACTTTAGGGCCATTCAAGCAAAGGAAGGAAAGTTCTGTCAGAGGCCAGGACTTCATAGGCAAAGGAGTTGGGGAAGGGCCTAGAGGATAAATCCCATGAGCAGCAGCTGAGGGAGCTGGAAAGGGGCTCAGCCTGGAGCAAAGGAGGCTCAGGGGGGACCTTCTGGCTCTGCACAACTCCTGACAGGAGGGGACAACTGGGGGTCAGGCTCTGCTGCCGAGGAACAAAGCGTAGGACAAGAAGAAACGGCCTCAAGCTGCACTAGGGGAGATTCAGGCTGGAAATCAGGATGATTTTCTTCATGGAGAGGGTGGCTGAACATTGGAAGAGGCTGCCCAGGTGCTGGAGCTCATATTCCTGGAGGTATCCAAGGAATGACTGGGTATGGCACTCAGTGCTGTGGGCTAAGTACCAAGGTGGGGAGAAGTCACAGGTTGCACTCAGGATGATCTCAGAGTTCTTTTCCTACCTAAACAATTCTGGGATTCTGTATTGCTAAAACGTTTCTTTCTCCCTGGAGATTTTCCCTCCCATGGTTCATGTAAAGTTAAACATCCAATCTACAATTCCAGCAGCACACAGCAGAAGGACTCCTCACAAGGACATAGAAAGCATTTATTTAAACCATGGTTTTTTGTTGTTTTTATTTTACATACCATAATCCACGTGGTCCTAGTCCTTTGTATATCTGTTTTGAAGGCACAGTTACTTACAATTTATGGCAGACAGTTTAGAAATAATTCTTCAGGACGGTCTATAGTTACACAAGCTCCAGATTAGCCATTATAAAGAGCAACTCTCCTGTTGGGCCTCAAAATGTTAAACTTCGCTTATCCCACTTCCATGTCACAGGAATGACAGCACTGCTCAAGGCAATCATGGACTCATTAAGGTTGGAAAAGTCCTGTAATATCATTGAGCCTAATCACTAACACACCACTACTAAGGCCACCACTAAACCATGTCCCAAGTGCCACATCCACAGGACTTTTAAATACCTCCAAGGACGTTGATTCCACAACTGCCCTGGGTAACCTGTTCCAATGCTTGACAAACCTTTCAGTGAGAAAATAATTACAGGTATGCAATCAAAACCTATCCTGGTGAAGTTTGATGAAGCCATTTCCTCTTGTCCTGTCCCTTGTTCTCTGGAATCAAACCCTTACCCCCACCTGATTGCACCCTCCTGTCAGGGAGTTGTGCAGAGCCAGATGGTCCCCCTGAGCCTCCTTTACTCCAGGATAAACAGTCCCAGTTCCTTAAACTGCCCCTCATCATACCTGTGCTCCAAGCCCTTCTCTGAACATGCTCCAAGAACTTGATGTCTTTTTTTTAGTGAGTGGCCCAAAACTGAATGCAGGATTCAGTAAGTGATTTTTCTTTTGCATCAGACAGAGACTGATCTACTAAACAGATTTCCATACTGCAGTTTTGCAGGATCCTATAGTCTGCATTTTCCACAGCACCACTCCGGTAAGATGTTCAACTTGATGTCAGTAGAAATCTCGGAGCTCCTGTAAAACCATTTAGTTCCCTTTCTAGAAATAGGGGTTTTTTTTTGTTTGTTTGTTTGTTTTTTGGTGGTTTTTTTTTTGTCTGTGAAATAACTTCAGCATTTTAAGCATTGTTTTCTAATTTCAGGCTCTCTTTGCACATTCCACTATCAATTTATCCCTTATGCAATGATGGAATCCTCATTATCCATACAACATTTTCAGAAACTCACTCTATAAGTCATTTGTCCTTTTATCTGCATCTGCATTTTCACAGCTCCATCTCAACAATTCTAGTGTTATATCATTGCAATATAAACATTTCTTTTAATTTCACAGTGTCCACTGTTAAATACTTTAAGGACACTGCCTGCATTCTCCACAGAAAAAAACACTTAAAAAGTAACCTTAAAAAGTACAATTTATTGTAGTTAAAAAAGTAGAAATATGGTCAAAAAGCACAGAGAAGTCCCAAAAGGAGAAGTCTGGAAGCTGGCCTTCTGGAAATAGACATTCTGGTTTCATTGACAGAAGGAAAATTGAAGGTTGTTTAGTAAGCTTCATTTCTCCAGTTTTGCTCGGCCCAGAAGTCAGCACAGATTTCTTTGCTTGCAAACACCAACTCATGGTGTGCAGTTAACCCTTGGAGCCTGCAGTGTTCTGCACTGTCCTGAAACGCTCCACTTTCCTGTGTGACAATCTGTTATAGCCCGGTGCCATCGCCAGCTGGCAGGTAATTTTCCTTTGGAAGGCTTTTCTTCCCAGTAAGCACTGTCATGGTAATATTCAACCCCAGCCATGTAGTTAAAAGAAATTGAAAGGAATAGTCATTTCCTGAGGATGTCTCAACCCATCCAGAGACAGGCGTGTGAGGTGGGATAAATGGCTTTTGGAGGTACTTTCATCTCTTCGCCAATTAGAAATTAGACTACACACAAGACTTTCATGTGCATAAAGCTTGTTGGGATAAATCTTACTACAAACATTTGAGTTCTGCAACAGGCGATTCCAGTAACAATAACTATAAGGTTGTCTGAGATAGAGATACTTTGGAAAACCAGATATTGTTGTTTACAGATTATGGGGGAGAAAAGAGGAACAGAGTTAGATTTAGCTTTACACATAATGAACTTATAGAAGGAAAGACAGGAGAATCAAACTCTCATTTAGGATTAAGGAACAAAGACACAGCTTGAATCTCCAGGATGTGGACAGACAAAATGTAGCACTGTTGATCAAACAAGTCATGTAGCTGGCCATGGGTATTTAGAGTAAATCCCCAGTCACCAGCATCCCTCCTTTTAGAATAGCCTAGCCGGGATCCAGTGGAAGGCATTATCTGTGGGTTTAATTTTACTGCTGCATCAGGAGCCTTTGAAAAATATGCTTTCAATATCCCTACAATTCAGTGTAGATCATAAAAAAAAAAAAAAAAAAAAAAAAAAAAAAAAAAAAAAAAAAAAAAAAAGACATTTCAAATAAAAAAAACCAAGACAGACTCTAACAAAAAATAGCAATGAATTCTCCTCCACACAAAGGAAAAAAAAGAAGTAATTGAATGCTTCATGGAATGCCTTGTGGCAAAATACCTGGCATTACCATTAGTAAGTAAATTCTAATCTTTGCCTTGTCCTAGTTTTACCCATAGAGTACTTGGATGTCAACCCACATACACAGGACCAAAAGTAGGTAATATTTCCTTTCCTGTGACTGTTCTCAGGCATGGCGTCTTCCATTTTAAATCTTGTTAAAATTTTCCAAAACTACATACTCTATAATAAACATTAAAAAAAATCTTATTCCCCACCTCTCTGGCATTCCTCTTTGCCCCTGACTTAATAGTGAAAGAAGAAATTAATTGAGTTTACATATTAAACAACTAGATTCCTTTTGCTTTATTTTTGAGTTTGTCATTTGTTCAGGCAACAGACTGAGATGTTTGATATGTCCTATTTATTCATCCCTCTAAAAAGAAATGGGATTTTTTTTTAAAATAAAATTGGAAAATAGAATAGGAAAAGAGTAGAATAGGAAAAGTCCTATTTCTTGTACGCTCTCCCCATTTAAATCAAGTTAAAATTTTGTCTCCAACTCTTATCTGTATTCCAGTACAATTAATGCATTTTTCTCTCTGGGTTTCATATCTGCTGTCTCTAAAGCAACTGTCCCTTAGTCTTTGGTTACCTCACCCTTTCCTGTCTATTTGGCTTCTCATTCCAGGCCTCTTGCCAGTCTTTGGGGGGGGTTTGCATCTTCCCATGTAATTCCTTGTTTGAGATTAGTGACTTTTTATTGCCTGCTACCCAAAGTGCCAAAAGGCACTTCACTAATGTCCTGGGTTGATGCTGAAGTGTATCCCCATTCATCTGTTTAGCTCAGAAATAAGTCTTGCACCTTTGAAACTGGATCTGAGAGTGAAGGGGGGAGCAGGAGAAGCGGTGGAATGTCTGAGGTGGTTGTTTTCAAAACATAAAGATGAGAGTTTTCAGCTTTCCCTCACACACGGCCTGTGCTGTCTGCAGTGCGGACGGCGGGAGAGAGCTTTCCTTTGCTTTGTGTTAGTTTCTGGCTAGCCGAGGCAGAGAAGTTCTCTGGACTGCGGCATTTTTCCCTTTTTCCTGGAACTGTTTGAACCTGCTCTGAAAACCCAGAGGAGCACCAGGAGCTCCCTCCCGTGGCCCTGGGCCCGGCCTGGCCCCGGCATTTCCCAGCGCCGCAGGGACTGACCCAGCCTGAGCGAGCCGAGCTGCGACCCACGGAGAGACTTTCTGAATCCGTCATCTCTTCGGAGCAGTGAGAGGTTTTGTTGTTTGGTGTTGTTCATTTGTTGTGCTGGGGAGTGCTTTGCCTGTCAAATAAACAATTTTTCCGCTTTTCTCCAAGGAAATATTTTTTTTCCCTGAACCAGTTGGGGGGAGGGGCTGTCTGAATTTGTTTTCTAGAGGGACCCCATTCGGAGGTTTCTTCCCAAATTTGCCGTAAACCAAGACAAATACACACTGACTTAGGCCAACACCCGAAGCAACAGTTGTGATTTGGTGGTCCTGGCACCCATGTCCAAGGTAAGATGGGTTGGAAACCCATCCTGAAATGGATGAGAAACTCAGGCAGCCTCAACTCTTTCTACTGCCTTCTACAGCAGAGCAAAATTGGCATCTCCAGGGAATGCTCTCTCTTTCCTAATTCCTATGGTAAAACGGAACCAAACACAAGCACAACTTAATCCCAAAGGCAGATGAAAACATAAACTGAAGTGGGAGCCACCAGATTATGAGTTTGATCATGCTGTGTCAAAAGTGGAACTCGACATTTCTAGTGATAAAAATTGTGGTGATGAGAAATGAAAGAAGTTTTTTTCCTCATCTTTTTGAGAGTTAAATCATGGATACAGAGATCTAGATTTTTTTTTTCTGTTTATTGTTTAGGAAAATGCTTACATGAGCCTTGGGTTAGGCTCATGTAAGCATTTTCCTAAACAATAAACAGAAAAACTGGGCACATAAAAAGTATTTTTATAATACATGAAACTGGCGTGGCTGCAAAGAGATGGAATAAGTGACTCCTTTTAAAATTTTGACAGACTTATTTTCTATCATTCTCACTAATTTCTTGGGAGAATTAACCATAGAGGTTAGCAGAGACAAGAAATGAAACAGAATCAAACAGCAACGCTAAGGAAATCCCTTATTTCTTGTATATATTTATATATGTCTGTTTAGTTACAATGTAGATGGTTATATATGTCTGCTTCAGTTCAAAGCTCAGGTCTGAATTTAAGATGATTAATTATTCATGTTATTTCACTCTAATTTTCTATTTCAGTTACAATGTAGCTAAGATGACCATTGTTTATTTAAGTGGTCTTGAAATCCCATTTGTATCCTGATTTGGTTTGTTTTATTTCCTTAACTTTACTCTTCTCCAGAGATGATGTTTCTCATTGACCAGCTGGAATACTGTTGGATCCTAAAGAGAACTCTCCCCCAAAGCTTGCCCACTTTTCAGTCGTCCTTGAAGCTGATTACAGCCCTTTGTATCAAGGTCAGAGCACAATGCTTTCTTGGCTCTAACTCAAGGGAAAATGATAAATATGTCTGAGCAAAATAAGGATTAGTCTCAAATTACTATTGCATCCAACGAACACTGTTTCCAGACAGCATCATTAGTTCACACAAGGAGTGGAAGAGATGTATCTGACAAACAAACACATTTATCTGCCTTGGTTATAAGACTACCTTTCTTTTTTTTAACTAGTATGAGGCCTCTACCCTTGCAGTTCATCAAGGTGCACTGTGGTAGATTCATGCTTTTTGTCCCTTCTCACAATGAGAGAATTAAGTTCACAACGACTTTGCATTTGACAAGGACCATTAAAGGCTGGTTGAGTCTTGATTGTATCAAGACAGTTGAGCTGCCAAAGTATTCACGCTTGCTTATATGCCAACATTTTCATTGGCAATATTATTTATATGATATATAAATAACATTTTTTCAGTTTTCACTTTTCTAGTCCTCATGTCTCCACCAAGCAAAAGGAAAGGGTAATTAATTCTTTTTATGGATAATCATAAAGCTCTAAAATTTACAGCATGAATATTGTGGGACATATTGGAAATGACTTATTCTATCACAAAAATTTTACCAAAGAAATTTTCCCAAGATACTGCAGGAGATGATGCACTATATACACCACGAAACTTATTAAATGTCACATTTTGCTGCAGAAGTACATTCATTAATATATCCTGGTTATATACCAGATTTAATGCAATTTCTCTATAAACCCCAGCTTCTTTATCTTTTTCCTGTTATTTTCTGATGTGCTTTACTATCAGTTAGAAGAAGGTAAATACATGAGCGATGATTTGACAATTTCAGGACAATACACCGAGTATATTATCACAGTTTTGAGGAAATCTACTTTGAGGGTAGGACAAAGAAATTACTTTTGTTTTGTTCACAACCAAGAAAATGCGAAACTTACAGAATATAAAGGTTTTAGATGCTGATAAGCAAGAAAACTAAGATAACAGCTTGAAAAGCTTGGGGGGGAATAAAACATGGGATTAATTGCATTATTCTGAAATAGGTGCAGAGCAGTCAAATCCTCTTCTCACAGTTAGGTCCCACAGTTCTCACTGATGTGCCAGTAACTTGGCCTAAGCAAAGAAGGCTTTCATGTTAAGCACTGGCACTTCATCTTATAGTCAGGTAGCAAAGACAAATCACTGTCTTCTCGTCAAGTACACTGGGAAAAAAAGGATTAAGAGCTATAGTTTAAATGATAAGATTGAAATAGTCTTGAAAATGCAAACATTTGCTAGCAGAAAGACAGATATAAAGCAAACAATCCATGATCTCTATCTGATTTCAGAGGTTTTAAAACATGTGATGGAAGACAAGAACTCCATTCTTTACTATGTAATGTCTTAATTTCTGCTTTGTTTTCCTTCTTAGTAGACTTGTTTAATATTCTATCAGTTGCCGCCCTGGTCTCAAAACCACAAAAATTTTGCCAGACCTTTTCTTCAGGTTTGATTCACAGATGTCTAAACATTTTTTCCTTGGAATTATTATTTTGAAGGAGAATAAAACACAAGTAGGAGATGAAAACTGCATATTTAATTTTCATCCTGACTACAATTTCAGTGTTCAATATTTTTTAACTGCTATTTTAAGTGCTGGGAAAAGCACAAATTGGCTCAAAGAAAATGTTCATATGCCACTGAATGTACAAAATATACAAGGTATTTGACTTGAATTCACAGGGAACCATGAAAACAATATTCCTCTCTTCTTTTTCATGCTGTAACTGCAGAAGAGGAATTCCTTTTGGAGTGCTATTAGTCAGCAAAAAAAAAAAGTTCTTTATTTGGAAAAAAAAAAAGAAAATAAATGGACAGGAATGAATATCCAGTAGTATCAGCTTGAAAGCAAAATGAAAGCCACTGTGTCAACTCTGAAGTTCTGACTGAGTTAGTACATGCCATTTTTATACCTTATTTCAGACTGATTGGAGGATATATCTTGGGAATGCACAAAATTAGAGGCTTGTTTTAGCAGTCTTATTAGGGCAAAATTAACTTTGAAACTGAGTAAAGAGAGAGAGAGATCTAAGATTTACAGGGCCGACTTGAAAAAGAAAGGATTTAACTGTGTAAGAATTGATTTATGGTATCCACACTCATAGTATTATCTTGTCAGCAGACACCAAAACCCGTTCCAGCAGGAATAGTTCTATTCTATTAGAACTCAAGGGGAAGGACTGGAATAATTGATCCCATCTATTAGCATCCCAATCACTGGTAATGATCAGCTCTGGGCTGTCTTGAATAGATCAAATAGATTTTCAAAGAGTGACTATTCACAACAATCTGTTTAGAGACATGTAAAAAATTTAGGTCCATTGGAGGTATCTTATACTTCCATCATTCTGTAAAGCCAAACAAAAGGTTTAAAACTTATCTCAGAACTCACATGTGTTATTTACATTGCAGCCCAGAGCTTCAGGGCTGCAGTACATGAAACAAAATGTTAAATCTTAAGCAAACAAAAGTAACACATTTCCATTAATAATCCAGGAAGAATTATGGCTCATATGGGAAACAATTATTAATTTTCATAAAACATAAACAAACTGTATCAGTTTACTGGATAATCTCATTGCATGTTTTGTTTGTTTGGCTTTTTTTTTTTAAGAAAGAAATTTAAGAATCACAGGTTTGTTGGAAGGGACACATTGGATTCATCTGGTCCAACCTCCCTGCTCCAGCAGGGCCATCCCAGAGCACAGGGCACGGGATTGTGTCCAGAGGGTCTGGAATACCCCCAGTGAGGGAGGCTCCACAGCCTCTCTGCACAGTCTGTTCAGCGCTCGGTCACTGCCCAGGACAGCAGTTCTGCCTCCTGTGCAGGGGAATTGCTGGGCTCAGCCCTGCCTGTGGCTCTGGTGCCATTGCTGGGCCCCAGGGCAGAGCCTGGGCCCTGCTCTGACCCTCCCTGCACACAGGGACACCCAGGGATGGGGTCTCCTCTCAGCTGGGGCTCCTCTGGAGGCTGAACAGCTCCCTCAGTGCTCGTGGATGCATCTTACAAGGGCCAATGGACTTGGGGATGTTGTGTTTGCCTAGGTATTCCCTGACCCAATCCTCCTTGAACCAGGGAAGGTCTTCCTTACAAGATTCCTTTACCCTGGTCTCCTGTGCCAGAGATCCCTGAGGGCTGGTCTTGTCAGCGAAGACTGATACAAAGAAGGCATTCAAAAACTCTGCTTTCTCTTACTAGGGTCCCATCTCCATTTACCAATGGGCCCTTTGTTTTCCTTTTGTTATGGATGTATTTACAGAGCCCTTTTGAGTTATCCTTGACAGACTCGGCCATATTTAATTCTCTTTGGGCTTTGGTCCATCTAGAAGGAGAGCTGAGGAGACTAGTGCTAGTGTGTGCAAATCTGAAAAATGTTGAAGCAGTAAAGTGCTTAAAAAATAAGTGCTTAAAATTTAAGCAACAGGAAAATTAGGCTCCCAAAGAGTTTAGCAGAGAAAATTCTATGCATAGAGGATAATTGATGTCTTAAGTGGGACTCTGACAGACACTTTTCTGAAATTTGCATCACAGCAACCCCACACTCCTTTTCTTTCTGGAACCGGGGATTAAACAGGATATTTGGGAAGGACAAGTGAAGATGAAGGTGCAGAAGGACCGTAGAATTGTTTAGGCTGGAAAAGTCCTCTAAGATCATCAATCCCAGTCATTAATTCAGCACCACTGTGTTCACCACTAAACTTCATCCTCAGGTGCCACATCCATGTCTTTAAATACTTCCAGGGATGGTGACTCCACCACTACTCAGGGCAGCCTGTTCCAATGCTGGACAATCTTCTCCATGAAGAACTTTTTTTCTCCTAATATCCAAGTTAAACCTTCTCTGATACACCTTGAGGCCATTTCCTCTTATTAGACAGAGTCAGAAGCCTAGGTTTTATTGTCATAAATACTATTTCTGTGCTTCAGTTAATATTGCCATTTTATAACAACTACAACACCACTTAAAAGTCCAAGCTCCAGGTTACATGCAGGACTAAATTCTCACAAAGACACATGGCACTTTATGCTTCCATACACCTTTGTGTATTCATAAGAGAATAACTTCTCATAAGAGAAGTTATAAATGTTAAATAACCGTCTGACCCATTAGAAAAGTAAAACTATCAATCATCAGAATTCCTCCTGGCTGCAGTGTCTCCTTCACAGCTCCTTGAAGCTGAGGACACAAGTGCCACGTGTACTCCCTGGGGACATAAAGAGCATCACATTCTCATCATGAAAGCAAAACTCTTGCTCATTAGGTTACATATCTGTCACAACACACTGATCAATCTTTTGGTGTGACACTTGCAGCCAGAACAAAGACTACAGATGCCATCAAAACATAACACAGAGCAGCAAAAAGCTTTGTTTGGGGGGAAACACCCACAAAGTGACCAAGAATACCCCTCAGCAACAGAATAGAGACACATGAATGCCATCCCCTCCTCCACCCCTATGTCCTGTTCTGATGCTCACACACACAAAGGTGATCACAGACAGCTGGCACAGCACTTGCTGTAAATTGACACTGGCATTCATCATAGTTTTTGAAATGTATTCAGAGTGCAGTTTAAATTTTAACCTATGGTAAAATCAGACAGGATTTCACATCTCAGTTGCCAGATTTGCTCTCCCAAAATTCCTAATTCTAATGAGTATACATGAAAATTATTTTCCATGAGATAACTGTCCTGTAGAGGAGAGAAACAGAGGGTTACTGCAGCTTCCCTTAGGGTGAGCACGTGGTGAAATCGTCTTACTTGATTAAAACTCACCAAATATGGAACAGAAATAGTCAGTGTGTCTAATGCTGTATTACCTCATGCAGATCTTCAAAATTCATGTTTTTTGCTAAAATTTTGTAAATTCTTACCTTTGTTTTTTAACTCCCTGGTTGGATGAACAGCAGAGTGATAACAAAAACAACAGCAACAACAACAACAAAAAATTGCAACACGACAAAACAAAACAACAAAAAAACAACACAAAAAACAAAAAGTAGGTGAGAGATTGCTTTTTATGCTGCAGAACCCCATTGCTGTAGAACATACAATAGATTCTTCTGAAATGCATTGATTTTGACCTACCTAATTATTGAACAAATTGGGCCATTGGCATTGCTGAGCAAACCAAACCCAGGGAAGCTTTAGTCCTGTGAGGGCAGATGCACTTTGTCCACATTCCATGCTGGGGATCCCAGACAAGGAGCCAGGCAAATGGTCAGAGCTGTCCACTCTGCCATCCACCCACCTCCCCTACCAACTCTGCTCAGCACACCCCCTTTGTGGGCTGCTCCCTTTAGGGTGACTGATCTGTCACTGTTCACAGTGCAGGAATCCAAGGGTAGTATTTGTCTTATCTCATTTGAGATATCTAAAGGTTAGAGATCTAAATCTGAGCTGGTCAGCCTAAGCTCTTTTATTTTTTTGTTAGTGGTGAGAAATAGGACAGAGGGATGAGTCTCTGGAGATGTTTATCTCCTAGTGGTGTGAATCACTCTTTATATAAAGCCCCTTCTGTGATGTTAGAGATCAAGTTTATACTCTATTGTGTTATAGCTAGTCCTCATACCAAGGTACCTAATAGGTCTCGGGCATGACCCATGACCATGTTATGACTACAGTTCTATACTTTATTCAAAGTGGATCCTTGTAGTTTTTCTTGATGGAAATTTCCGGTGTTTTGAACTTTAGTTTGAGTCCAAGACACAGAAATGGTCACTATTTATATTTCAAATGGTATTTTCTACTACTTCCTTATAAAAAAAAGTATTTAAAACCTTTCAAAATTTAGTATTTCCACACAAACCTCACATATCAAAAATTAAGAAATCCTACAGACTCTAAAAAAATAATTTTTAAACAAAAAATTAGCTGATCAATAAAATTAATCATATTCCTGTGTATTTTTTTTTTTTCTAGGCAGTGTCTCAATATAGAAATTGCTTCTATAATGTGTTGACTGGAATAAAAGAGGTTAAAAAACAAGGCAAAGTAAAATCTCACAATATTAAATTCTAATGAATGCAAAGACCTTGAAAATGTCAGTGGCTCTGCAAGCCAGGTGCTGATCCCTTTGATAGAATATGCAGGAATAAAATGGTTAGTAGCTGAAATGCTGTGGCACAGTAATAATTGCTTTGCACCTGTAATTCTATCTTTCATTTCCCTATTTACTATTTGATGCTTTCCTTTATCACAGAGTCATATTCCAATTTCTTTATTTGTAGTCCGTTTCTGGAAAATAAAGTATGCTGAATGCTGAAAGACACAAGACTGTGATGATAAACTAAACATTTCTTTCTCACACTAATTTTTTTTTGCTTAAGTAGAAAAGCATTTTCTGTTCTTTGTCTTTTTTTTTTTTTTTCCCCGAATTAATTGTTGTGTGGAATCTCAGGGTTTGTTCCTATCCCATTATATAAACACTTGACAACTTTTGGCATTTATTAACATCAGTATTTTACCATCGCCGTTATTATTTTACCATCACCGTTACTATTAGGGTTCAAATCAAAGTTTTTAAATTAATAAGCTTGTATGGAACTTATCTGAATGTAAACCAAATTATAATCAAGGTTTGGAAAATTTGGATTTCTGTTGTGCATGGCAGGAAGGCACCTTTTCCACACAAGTCATGAACAGAATTTGTTATGGAGAACAAAGGGAGATGTCACCTACTGTTCTTAGTGAGGACTAAATTTTGACTGAACCACTGAAGTTAAAGGTACAAAAAATTGGTGGGTTTAAAAATCAAAAGAAGGTTGAAGAAGAAAAGGGGAAAAATTCACATCTCCAGAATAAGTGCATGTTCAGATTTTTATGGAGAGATGTAAATCAGAGTTAAATGCAGGCATCAGAACTTGCTGCCCTGAATGCTTATGATCTTCGCTGGTCATTACAGACCAGCAAATGTGTTGGTCACACATTACAGTTAAATGTTATAAATGTTTTCCTGACATGCTCTGGAGCCCTTCAGGGGACCCTGGTCAGGACCTAAGGACAGGCCTCCATTGGAGACAAAGTTGACACCAAGAAGACA
>WAAG01034977.1:1857-16493 GCA_013390105.1 Tichodroma muraria | reverse complement strand
GCAATAAGTAAATAAACAAAAAGTCTTGTTTAAACTCTATTTTTGCCAGAATCTGCAATAATTGTCATTTTAATTACTTCAAATACTAAGGCCTCCATAAGCTCTTTGTTACAACTGTTTTATTGCTCTAAGTTACTTTTAAATTGTAAGAACTTTAACTTCAAAAGTACGGCTCTTCTACCACATTAAAACATGTGTATCCAAATCAAATCACCAGTCTGAAGTAAGTAATTTTATTCTTGGTAAATTTTATTTTCAGGCAAAAGCTTAAGTGGGAGAGAACTGTATACAATGGCACACTGATCACTATATTAAGCTTTCACTGCTAAAAAGAAAGGAATAGTCCAAAGAAATCACTGATTACCATCAATGTCAGCAAGAACTAACTCTCTGTCAGTATTTTTAAATCATCAGCTAAAGGCATGCTTGAAATGGTTACACTCATCTCAAACACCCAAAGCCATTTTTGCAAGCAGACTCTGGAAGCTTCCCAACTCCCTTCCCAGAACCTCCTCAGCTGAACTCACCAAATAACAGGAGTGGATAAAGGCCCCTAATGATACTGCACTCATCCATCATAAAGCCCAACGGAGACAAGTGGAAGGTTATCCCATCTGTTTAAAACATCCCCCAATGATTTTAAAGGTATAAAGCGAACAGTGACAGAGGATTTATGACCCTTTCTAAGGATATTTATTAACTTGGTCTTATCTTACCACTCCAAAGCCCACTATAAATAGACACTCTACCTTCCATACTGAGTCATTATGCCTGGTGGGAAGTAGGCTGTGTAGCAGCCCCCAGAATACTGCTCTTCACACCAGTTCTTCTCTTCATAATGCACGGGCTGTAAAACAGAGATTAATTCACTCAGGGAAAGGACAAAGTCTCAAGAAAGTTAATAACTGAACTGAGGAGAGAGCAGAGAAGAACAGCTTACCATTTGTTGCATGTCAACGTCTGACAAGATGAGCACATTTAACAAGTCTCTTAATGCAGCATAAATGCAACACAATTAGTTGTGTTGCATTTAATTTTTTAAAAATAGGAATACACTGTCTAAAAAACTAGTTAATCTGGCCATTGTAGAGCATAATCCTCTTAATCTGTCAATGTTAATTTATGCTTTGTGCACAAATTTATGCTTTGAGTCAGTAAAACAAAATTAACCTCTGGTGTATATAGCTGTAATACTTGTAATGTGTACATTGGGTACAAATACACACTGTTAAAAATGCAAACTGTGGCACTTGCATGGTTCTGTGCACAATACCATTGTGTTGAAAATCATGTGTTCTCCAGATTGATATCTACAACTTTTAACCCTGTAAAATTGTTCTTAGAAGTATAAGTGGCGTTAATCACATAGAATCTAAGTGTGAGATCACACAAACCCTAACAGTCATTTACCTTTACAGGGAAGAGAAGGCAAGGGAAAGGCAAAAGAAAAACAACCAAACACATGCAGCAGTGGATCTTAACAACTAGTAAGACAGTAAGAGAGAAGACATGGACAGGGAGAGAAAGCAAGCCTGTCACGTGTGACAGCAGCTGAGGTTTACGGTGGCAAGAACTGAGAATCCCATCCATGGAGCTGAGCAAGAATGTATCAACAAAAACATTTTTTAATGTTTCATTCATGTTCATAAACCTCATTCTTATCCTCACTGTCAAACCCAACCCAAGGCTCACCACAATCTTCTCTCCACTTTTCTAGTGAGGGCAGCAAGTGCTCCCATAGCAGGTACCTCTGGAAAAGGTACCTTTTCCAGAGATTTTGTGCTTACATGTAAAGCTTCCTCTGATCCAAGAACCTTTGCATAGAGCTCACACAGCTTTGTTTTCCTGCAAGGGAAAAGCAACAGAAGGCTTCAATGTGAGGAAAGAGAAAACAAATAACGTCTAATATACCCTACTTCTAAGAGGACAAGTATTGTATCTGCTTGAATTTGAGGTTCCAGCTTTTTAGGATCTATCCCAATTCATCAGCCTCTGGATCACAAGCAATAACCCAAGCTCCTGTGCTGCCTAAGTGCTGCTCTTCCAGCAGTTTTGCAAGCTGTTCTCTTAAGATAACTCCAGCAGCCCAAACCCTCAAATTATCCAAACTGTCTCCAGCCTGTCAGGAAAAAAGGTAGTAAGGCATTGCACTTTTATGTCTTGGCACATATTCTAACTTACAGTTTGTTCCTACAAAGATGCAGGTCTCGATATACTGCAGCTCTCAGGGAATCAGTACTTAATTTCTGTTTATATAAAATTTCCTCCTGTTTTAAGCTTATGAGTCTATAAATCATTGAATATACTTCACTCTGTAGAAAACCCCAAGTGCAATTAAGTTTGTTCCTACAAGCTCTTGGGTCTTACTCTTAGCCATGTTGCACTAATTCCCAAAAGCAAGAAGATCAGGATGAAATAACAATTATGGAAAACAAACACAGATCTGGAAAGATATTTACTTCTGGAAGAAAATCCAGTGCTCCACAAAAAGCCATGCTGGGTACAGAAACACAGGAGTCCTGGCTCCGTAACTGTGAGGGCTACCCTTTCATATATATTCATGCTTTCACATATAAAAGCATGTGAGGAAACCATAAATAATTGCTGTAAGAAGCAATCCAGCTCTACAGGAGCCCAGCTGTACCCATGATCAGCTAAACTCAAACAATGCTATGGAAAGAGGATGAAGAGAAACAGGATGACTTGAAGGGCCTTCAAGGTGTCCTCACGTGCAGGTTGGAGCCTGAGCAAGAAAGTGAAGGTTGCTCCAGTTCAGGAAGAGCCATGGCCCCGGGGTGGTTTTGTTGCTGCAGGTGTCAAGCCCAGAAGCAGCAGGGGGAAGGAAACAGCCCCTTCCTTTTGCCCTGGGGCAGGGGACAAGGCTCAGCCTGGTCCAGAAGCAGTGATGGGCCAGGACGACGCAGAGAGCTCCAGGACCTGAATATGAACATCCCTCTGCAGTTACACAAATCCAGCAACAGCCATAAGGAAAAGGGTGATTTCCCAACTTCTCCATAAGCAAGGTGAGCACTGTGCCCTGCAGACAAAGGGTGCCCAGAACCCACCCAGTATCTGAGCAGAACACAGCCATTTTAACAGCAGGATCCAGCCAAGCCTCTGCTGAGGTCTGCCCACCACCTCTCACAAATGCCATCAATTCCTGAAATGCACCAATTTCAGGGCAGGTCAGAAACACCACAGAGCTCCACAGGAAAGTGAGTTATCACCTTGGGACCCATCTACTCCTGCTCCTCTCAGCACCATGGCAGGGATGAGAAGACCCCTCTAGACCTGCCTGTGCCCTGTCCTTCTTCCACAATGACTTGCACAATTGACTCTCCAGGGAGCCTGGAAATGGCATAGCAGTGACAGGTAGGGATTGTCACTTGTGGCCAACTGCAGGGCTCCGTGAAGATGCAAGTTCACAGCTGTGTGCTGAGTACATTGCAAACACAGATTAGTTAGTTTAAGATAGCTGTGCAAAGGAGAATATTAAGCTTCAGGTCAAGTGCATCTTCACTCTTAAGAAGTGTAGACATTGGAAGGAATTATTCATCAGTAATAGGGTATTATTTGACAAGAAAAAAAAACCACAAATGAGAAAACAAACCAAAATCAAACCAGCAGTTTCTAAAGGATTGAATTGTATCAACATAGATCAATCACTGAGGACACTACCCCTAGTAAGAGCAATCTTTGCATCTTGCTGCTCTCTCTGCAAGATCTGCACTTTTTGTCCTAGAGAAGTTCAAAGAAATTCTTATTAATGGTCTTATAGTTAATTCTAGCATGGAACATAATAGCACTACATGGAATATGCAGTGAGTAAAATCCTCATTTCTTGGCTTTGGGCTCAGCTGTGAAATTGCTATAAGCACTAAATAAGAGGAATGTTATCCTGGAGCTACCGAGGTAGGGTGAGAGCCACACTGTACCCAGTGTGGAAGAGGTACACATGAAGACACTCAGCTCTTTTCCTGGCCTCTTACTCCACAGCAGTCTGTGATGATGCCATGGCCTTCACTGCACACCTCTGAAAGGCAAGGCACAATCTCACCACTGGTGCCTGACCTGGGAAGAACACCTGGGAGACAGCAGTGAAATTTACTCCCTTCTGTCTGGCTTAGCTGTAAAAAGATTTCCATCCTCTCCCACAACTCCCAGGCCATGATTTAGGATACCTGCCACAGACCCTACACCCTACTCTTCATAGCCAAGGATTACCAAGACCCTCACCCTGTCCTCAGCACGATGAAGGGAGAGCCCAGGTTGTGTGGGCAGGTGAGCACAGCATCTCAGCAAGGTACACCCTCTGCAGGGTGGCACAAGAAGCCTGTGCTCAGAAGAGATCCCTCCCTGCAACACCACAGCCTCATCTAAATTATACAAACTGGTTGCAGCCTGAGTGTACGCTGGGAGAAGGTCTGGGTTCATGTTCTGCCTTCTCCTGGACCCCAAATTCCACTGGAAGGAGAGCTGTGCTCTTGGGGAGGAGAGGAGCTGCAGCACAGCCCAGCAGGTTCCTGCCTTTCCTGGCTGTGGCCAAGATCACTGGAGCCAGAGGCACCCCTGCTCCAGGGCACAGCCAGCACATTTCATAACCATTCCTTACCAAAGCAAAGCCCCTCCTAGCCTAAGGTTTATTCTGCAAAAGACAGGAGTTCAAAACTCCTGTATAAAGCTTGGCTGTTGGCAGCAGCAGAGTCAGATAACTGTGCCAGTGCTTTTAATGCCCAGGGAAAAGGATGGTGCCTTGCAAACAGCCAGGACAGACCCTGATTTCATAGAAAGCAAAGCTGTTCTCAAAGGCTGCAAAAGCTGTGTGTTGAGGGTACTGACACACAGTGTAAGACACCATTTGGTGTTTAGGATGGCTCAAAATGCTGGGCACACTGGGTTTCAGAATATCTGCATGACTTTTATCATCTGGCACCCGCTGGGCCTCTATCTCAAAGCCTCAGTGCTTGTCCATTCCTGCCAAAATTAAAAGGGCTCTGTGGTACCAGGCTGTCATTTGAAAAGACTGGGGACATGAACAGCTCCATTTAGACCCATTATCCACAGACTGCCAGACTATCTGAGACGACTGCATTTTCTCTAGTTAGACCAGCTATTACTGTAAAAATGTTTACTTGGGCACAGTGTTCCTTTATCATTCTTTAAAATCAAATGTATTTTCTCCCTGTCATACCAAGGCTCTCCTCATAATCCACAGTTTCTACTTGCAGCTTTGATTTGATCAGATACAGTGAATCAGTGAGATGGAAAATAAAAAATCATCACTTTATAAATTCTATTTTAGTAATATATCAAAGAGCACTACTCTATGCAGAGATTTGTTTCAAGAAAACACTAAAATGAACTTCATCTGCACCTGAAGGGCATTTTTTCCCTCACACTGAGGGTGCAGAGATGGAGGCAGCTTTCTGATCCCTTCATGATGCTGAAACTTGCTCATGGCAGATTCAAGTTGCACTAAGTTACAGACACTGCAAGGACCCTCCAGGGTGAACAGAAAATAAAGATAAAATCAAACACAGAGGCCAAACCTTTCCCTTCTGACAAGCTTTCCAAGAGCTCAGGGCACCTGCAGGAAGCCAGGGAGGCAGCAGTGGGGGGAGGAGGCTGGTCCTGGACACTTTCCAGCAGAATATCTACACTACTTTCATATTCAGCACCTTAGAGCTGTTGCTTAGCAAGAGTCACATAAACAGAGAAGCCTTGTGGGAAAATAAGAACCAGGACCAGAGAGTTTCCAAAGGGCAAGAGCTATGGGGATTCCATAGGTCTTTCATCCAAAACCAAGCAAGGCATCTTCTTCCTTAACATCTGCCTACTGGCACAAGGTTACAGATAACTTCCTTCAAATCAGGGCATTTTTTTCATGCTCTGGTCATTTATAACAAAATTTTGACTTGAATTCCACACAGATCTCCAGGGTTTGTACTTACCTTTCTTCTTTTGTGAGACCTGTCAGTCTTCTGCACTTCCGAGCAAGAATGAAGCTGTAAGACCACAAACAATTTACTCCCATTACGCTGCTACATTTTCTGCATTACTTAAAATGACAATAACTTATGATGAGATGCTGTGATTCACAGTAATAGCTTTAGGGTCTCCAATAAAACATCCATTTCACCTCTCTGCATAATGCTCTACCTGCAGCTTGCAGGACTCATTTAGGAAGGAACCACTCTGAAATTCATGTTAGAATATTTGCATGAGCTGTTTCCCAATTACTTTAATTTTATACAGCCTTGGGTGCAGGCATATAGCAATGATACAAAACCAGGGATTGAGCTGGAAATCATTTTTTAATAAAACTTCTCCAATCATATTCTCTGGTTACTAAAATAACCAGAACAACAAAAAAAATATAATTATAGAAAACAAATTTTCATTTAAATAACTGAAGTACTTTGAGAAAACTTTACATTTTTGCAATCATCCTCTTTTTTCTTCTCTTTCCTTTCCTCTTATCTAAGTTTGTCACACACAGAGGCAAAAGATAACAGTGATAAAAAGTAGAAAGAGAGAATTTAATTTTTTAAATTAGCAATGAAATCATAGAGGAAAATTTTGAAGCAAAACAATCATAGAACATCACCATGCACTGAGAAACTCAACTTTTGATTATTTTTTAAGTATTTTCTTTCAAAAGTATCAGGTTTTCCACTTCAATTATTGCCTCTAAGACAAAATAAAAAGCATTAACTAGACAAGACACTTTCTTTGTCCCTTACCCTATTATGGCAGGAAAGCTGCCATCAGGCTTAGTGTCATCAAGTGTTAGACCAATTGCAGCATCCTCATCTTCAATGATCATGGTACCACAATACCCTGGTAAGAACAAGGTGGAAAAGCAGTCATGATCCATGAATCATGAAGCTGAAGAAACTGTAAAAATACAGCCATGAAACTGTAAAATACTCAGTCACCTCCTGCTGATCCATCCCAAGACTAATAGCCAGAACAAGACAGGATCCAGAACCCTCGAGTTCATTTACAAAGATGGGGGGTGGATGATATTTGTAGGCAAACATGGGGGCTCATTATAGCAAATAATGAGAAGTGGGTGTCACTGCACTGCAGTTTGCCTTGGATTCAGTAAATTCCAAAAGAGGAGTCATGATGGAAGCATTCAGCATGTAAGAGGAGCCCAGAATGACTAGCCCAGCTGGGGATATCTGTGTGAATATACCTTTGATTAATGTTGACAGTCCATCCAGAAAGCCCAATTTTTGCAGACCCTTCCATCACACATCACTTGTACCTTTACATCCCTGTACAAGTGAGAGAGGCTCATCCCATAACCAGGTGCCACTCAAGGAGAGGACAACAGAACAACCAAGGCAATAAGCAATAAGGCATGAATTCTTCCTACATGACCACCTCCTTTTTTTTATTCCCTCATCCACCCTCTCCTCCTAATTGACCTCTGAAGTTTCTCTCACAGGGGAAGGCAAAAATAGCATAGAAGAACATGAATTCTCCTTCTAAGGTTTAGCATGCTCTGAACAAAGAGTCTGCTCTGTTGCCAGGTACTCTCTTCCTTCTCTCTGTCACTACTATTCCTTTCAATTAAAATGCAATACCCTTCTTCCTCCAGAAAGTTTCCTTGTAGTACACGATGCACTTGATGACTGAGCCCATGGGGATTCTGTTGATGAGCTGGTTCCTCATTGGGGGCAAAGGTGGGTTGAAATGAATCTTCAAACAAAGAGCTGGGGGAATGGCACTGATCACATATTTGCCCTGGAAAAGAAATTATCCATAAGCCAAATACATTCTCTCCTACTTCAGCCCAAGTACACTGCTCTAATGGTCTTGGCAGACAGCTGGGGAGGCTGCAGGGTGCATCTTGTGAAACAATTTTGGCATTTAGCATAAGAATTGCAAAACGAAACCCTCACAAAATCCTGCTCATTAAATAACAAACAAGCATTACATAAACAGCCATCTGTTCAAATGACGGGCAGCTGTCCTTCCCCTGGTGTTTAAAAGAAAGCACTGTGCTCTAAGAGTCCACTGGTCTCCCGTCCATCTGGACCCCTCTGTTACAACTTGGAAGCAAAGCTTCCAGTGCTTTTCGCCGAAAGTTTGTTGCTAAATTATGTTTTACACCTTACAATTACCCTCTAATTCAGAAGGCAACCAAACACAAAGAAATGATGCCAGGAAAGGAAAGGTTTGAATCCACACTTTGCTTTCAGGCATCACTTTAAAGCTCCTACACTGCTGTTACTTCAGGACAATGAGAACGTGTGACTTTCCGTCACAGTCGCTTAAATCTCTGCTGCAGTTTTGAACAGTGCTTTGGAGAAGTCAAAAAGGAAAAGCTTAAGGTTTTGCAGCCACCCATCCCATCACTAATGATTTCTCACTGGACACTCATTACCTCATACAACTCGTGGTCCAGGGTTTCCACGACGACGCCGTCCCCCGACTGGTCGATGCGCACCACCGGCTTCCTCAGCCTCACCCGGCCCCCCAGGCGCTCCGTGATCCTCTCACTGATCTGCCCAGAGCCCCCAACAAACTTCCTCTCCTGAAACACAAGAACGACAGCTCAGCAGAGCAGTGCTTGTGGAGCGTGCATCATGGCAAGTGTTTCTCTTGGCATTCAAAACAAACCCCCTTCTTCCACTGTTATCAAAACATTTTCGGGGATTTTTTGCAGGCTCACCTGGAAATGTACCCACTTTACTTTCTCTTTCCGGCAGCTTCTCAAAACCTTCCCGTATCTGACCACCATTTGAACTCCAGTCAAAACTAAAAGTAATAGTAACCTTGTAAGAAAATCCCTTCTCCAAATGCGGTCTCCAAAAAGATTCCACAGGCCTGTGTGAATCAGCAAGGCTTCTGAAAAGTGCTTAAACCTTCAAACCTATCTCTGAGCTCACTCATCCCTGCAGAGCTCTGTGTATCACAAGCAGGAAACCTGATCTTCATGATAAATATCAAGGTGTAAGAAGCAACACAGCTCACATCAAAAATGTCTGCTGCAGTATGTAATTCAACCCAACTTAAACTCAAATCATCTCTAACATAGTGCAGAATTCAAATAATATTTAATTAAACATATTTAACTTAAATTATCTATGGTAATTGCTTATCTATGCATATTTATGCATTTTAATATGGTTAATGTATTTGCATTTTTATTTATGATTAAATAATTAGCATTTCCAAAAATATATCCATTTCTAATACAATTAGTGAAATTTGCATTTCTCAAGTAGAAGACCATTAACAGAGACTTTACTTTCTTCAAATGCAGAAGCAGCTCTAATGTACCAGATTGCAAACATTTCAGAGCAATACCGTATTTAAGCAGGGGTATTCATTTTCCCTAGACTGATTTTAAAATCTTAATGCTGTTATAATGTTTGGAAATTTGCATTTTAGGAACCCAGCTCTGGGCTACATTTTCAGCGTTGACTTGCAGCTGACATTGCCATCTCCATTAAGTGCTTCTGCAGTGCTAAGGATGGCTTTAGCCTCATGACAGAAATAAGCATAGGTAAAATTTTCTCTTTTCAATGGATAAGCAAAGCACATGTTTTAAACTGTATCCAAAAAAAAAGCCAGATACAAATCTTCTGATCCCTGGGGGCAATGCCTTCAGTAGGGAGCAATCTTCAACATTATTTTCGCAAGATCCAGATTAAAGAGTAAATGAATAAAACTAGTTATCAGTGTGCTACTGGCTCAAGTCATGGATGTCTCTGCACTAAAATAAACCAGCAAAAGAATGAAGTTACATCAGGGCCTGCCAAGAGCTGCAGGAGGTGATGGCTGACAGTACCTGTCCCCCGTTGGTCGTTGAGAATATTCGGGCTGTGCCCCCACACTGCTTCACATACCACAAAAACCAAAGGGCAGAGACCTCGTGGGGTTCAGAAGTGACATCCACATTCACAAACAGAGTTGCAAAACTCTTGGCAGCTCTGCAACAAAGAGAGATAGTTAATTTAAAAACAGAATAATGCCGACAAGATTGTTCTCGAGTAGGCAGGAGCCTCTCTTTGGCAACCTTTTCTTTCACTGTGGGGGCAAAGGATTCCTTAATTTCAGATGAAGTAAGGAATTATCAATTTCTTTTATGCAACGTTTTTCAAGTAATCCTGTAAAAAATATTAATGAAATCCTCCTGTATTCCAGACAAATTAGGGCATTGAGAGACACAAAAGCCCAAGATTGTATCACTGCATGCTACTAATGCAAAGTTAGCCTGTCATCCTAGCCTCAGGATTGAGCACAGCAAGCCCTCCTTCACTGGAGTCCAAAACCACCCTGTCCCCAGTTCCTGGGTTACAAACCAGATCTGCATCTCTGTCTTCCCCTTCTGGATGCCCGTCCCCTCAAGAACACAGCACAGAGATTATTCAAAACCTGTCATTAAAAAAAAAAAAGCTAGGGGTCTTTTCTAAGCGAATTATCTATTGTCTAAAGATCTATGGATTAGTCAGCACCCATTCACTGCCCAATCCTCTGCTGTGCTCAGGAAGAGTTTTGCAGCTGGAACACAGAAGGAAAGAAATATAAGTAGGAAGCCATAGCAGAAGAGACAGCATTCATGCCAGAGTCTGGCAAGGAAAAGGAAAGGGAAGGATACTTTTGGTAGCTCAACTCGGTAGTTTAAAGACTGTCCTGGTATCCAATGGCAATGAACACAGAAGCAGAAAGTTGACCTTTGTCTGAAAAGGGGTCACTGCTTTATGTCCTGTAATCTGTTTTTCATAGCAGCTCTACTGTAAATTACTGTATAAGCCTGTACTGTATAAGCCTGGGGTGCACTAAGAGTTAATTAATGCTCAGGGAAATATTCCTCCTGTTATAAATAAATACTTCCCTCTGCCTTCACTCTGAGGAGGAGTTTAAAGAGACATGAACAGGACCAGAGGATGCTCAATTTAACTGCATTGTGACTGATAGGGATGAAGAATCTATAGATACTTCACATGTAAGGCATCAAAGCCAGCACAGAATCCACTTCTGGTTACCTTTTTATTTTATTTTTTTATTTTAGTCTTCAAACTTTCAAAAAATACAAAAATAAAAATAAAGTAACTCTAATGCTATTTCAAAGAGTTGTAGATCTACTTGGAAAAAGGCAGTTTCTTTCTTTCCTAAAAATGCAAAGTCCCACTCAAGTACAAAGCTGATCCATTTTCTGAAAAATGGGTGCATTCTGAATTCATTCTTGACAGCCAAAAATAATACAGAAAATTTTTACAAGTTTTTCATCTGTATAAAAACATACTGTAAAATATGATAAACTCCATGAGATATTTTGCCTAATGCATATGTATTTATTAATATTTTATAAGCAGATGCTATTACATGGTGGCGACATTCTACCAGATTCTGCCACTTTCTTCCATTGTTTTTCAGTTCATGATATTTTATCTAGAAATGGCAGTATGATTTCAACCAAGAGCACTCAGGATATTTCCAGCACACAGCTCTAGCCAAAAGCAAACCTGTACAGTCTAATAGGTAAGAGGAAAGAGTAGAAAATTGGCCTTCTGGATCATTACCTTTCAGGGTGGGAAGTTTCTGCAGCATGTTACCTCAATCCTGAACAAACTGAGCAAATCAAGCCAAGATGCACATATAAAATCTGAAAAGCATCTTCAGCTTATGCCAATATTCAGGTAAAATGTCAAGTCTTATTCCATCAGAGCTGGAAAAAACATGACTGTACTCACATGAGCTATTGGATATTGAGTGAGCACCAGTGTGTGGTGTTTTGCTCACTTGCACAGCTCCTCACCCTTTCTGAGGCTCAGACAGCCAGCAGAGCTGTCGGCACACATTTCCATTTGGTTCTACTCAATGTGGCCATGGTACAAATGAGAAAGGTTTTCTGTATGCTTCTGTGCAGTTGTTACTCTTGTGAAAGCAAAACTATGAACCAGAAGATTCCAAGTTTTCCGACAACACCTTGTTGTCCATAAACAATCATAGAACTATTGAATGGTGAAAGAATGTGAAGTGTCCTTTATCACTTCCAACCTCCCTGTCATGGGCAGAGACACCTTCCACTAGACCAGGTGGTTTCCAGCCTGCCCTTGAACACTTCCATGGATGGGGCAGCCAAAGCTTCTCTGGGCATCCTGTGCTAGTGCCTTATCACCCTCGTGATAAAAAAATTCTTCCAAACATCAAATTTAACCCTGCCCTCTTTCAGTGTAAAGCCAGAACCCCTTGTCCTATTACTAATGTCCTCGTTCAGACACCCTCTCCAGCTCTCTTGTAGCCCCTTTAGGCACTGGAAAGTGCTCTAAAGTCTCCCTGGAGCCTTCTCTTCTCCAGGCTGAACAATCCTCTCAGCCTGCCTTCACAGCAGAGGTGCTCCACCAGCCCTCAGATCATCTTTGTAGCCTCATCTGGACTCATTCCAACAGGCTCAACATGAACAACAAAGGCCATGTTGCTCTCTAGAGGCTGCCTGAAGCCATAAAAATGCCCCATAAAAATGTCAGTGACAGCACCAGCTTTAGTGGGCGCTGGCAGGTTTCTTCACCAAGCTCCAGCTCATGGCAGCCACGTGCCACATACTCAGTAATTCTGAAGAGGCTGGTGTAGAAAACAATCTGCTCTACAGCAACCAGGATTAATGGGCTTTTCTTTTTTTTCCTTCACTGAGAAGAAAAACAATCAAACTCCTGTTGAATCGCAAGAAAAGAAAAATTGCTTTGATGTATACATAAAAACAGGAAGCATTTTCAGTTTGCCTGGGTGGTATATAGTGCAACAGTTAAACAATAGAATAATGAGTGCTCAAGTGATTTAGTGCTACTGAAAGACAAATGTTGTCTTTATAGCACTTTGGTAGAATCAGCTGGTCCAGCACAGAATAAATGTGTATTGCTCCATCAAGAGTTTAATTCAAAAACCTGCTGTAACCATAACATTTTACTCTTAAAGGCTAAAAACACAGTAAAGAGCAGGAAAGTGCACATAACAGATTAGGGTACTACCCATCTCTTTAGAAATAATCCTTCCAAAATTTATTTTATTTTTATTTTTGTCTAAAAAGTTAGGGAACCATAACAGAATCTACTGAGTGTGCTGACAGGTGTCATGGTCCATTATTACAAGATTTTCTCATCCCTTTTCTTTAAAGGGACTGTATTTTAGTGACAGCTGTATCTGTTTGCAAAGCAGTAATGCATATTTGAAGCTGTAAGGTGTACAAACTATTATAATTCATATTTAAAAGTTTCTTACTTTGTCCAGCATATTTTATCTATGAAATCTTGCATAGTCATCTTGTCCCATTCTTCTGCACGTGGAGCCTTCCATGGAGCTTCATTGGGAATCTAAGGAGACATAAAGAAAAGCATTTATCTGCAAGTGAACGAGTGACAAAGAAACACAAATAATATTGTCTTTAAATGCTAATTCAGCCTGCAAATTTCTGGCAGGTTACACAATGAACTTAACAGAGAACGCTTTTGGGGGAGGAGGTTTATTTGTTTTCTTATTTTAACATTCTTCTTTTTCTTTAGATTGAAAAATAGAGAACAATTTTAGAGTTAAGGAATGTCTCTGAGTTATTCCATATATCTCACATTAATCTAGACAAGTAAGAGCAACCTCTTCTTAAATTTTGTAGCTCAGTCAATGGAAAACTGGTAACAAACTAGAACAGACAAATTGAATGTGAAGGTAGAAAAGGGCAAATGTTTGAGTTCTGCAAGCCTCTTAAAATATTACCTACCAAATCAACAGAAAAAGTGGTAAAAATCACCCACAGGCATAAAGCTTGACATTCCCATAACCAGAAAAATGAAGGGATGCGTGCAGCCAGCCTCAGCAGCACAGGATTCAGAAGAACTTGCCAGGAGGCCACTCTCAGATGGGCTCTGGCCATCAGTGCGTACCAAAATGTGTGGCTGCTCTTGCCAGCACTGGGTTTGTTCAAGTCAGAGCAGCTTTGCCTGTCTGCACCCTAATCCCTTCCCTCTGCCCCTCATGGAGACCAGAGGAGCTGATTCAGCTGCAATGCCTCATGCCATACCTCCTTTCCCATTTCATCCATGGTCCTCCATAGGTTGTTGTAGTCCAGGTAGGCCAAGGGATTCCACATCGGAGGGAATGGGCCTTTGAAGGGGTAAGATTTACCCTACAAGATGAAAACCAAACAAAACCATCATAAAAAACCCCCAAAAGAGAACCATAATCTTGTGTTCCATGCATGGGAAGCGGCACCCAAAGGTTAAGTGGTCACAAAAAGCACAAATTTAACCAATTCACGTGACAGCTTCTGATGGGCCATTGTCTGTGTGAGCAAGACACAGGACAAGAGGCACAAAGTGAAATACAGGACGTTCCTTCTAAACATCAGGAAATGCTTTATCACCATGAGCACTGATTGCCCAGAGAGGTTGTGGTGTCTTCCATCCTCAGAGATACTCAAAGGTTACCCGAACACGATCCTGGGAAACCAGCTCTAGGTGGTTATTCTGCTATTCCTGTTACTCTGCATGTGCAATTTAGGTGTGACATGCAGCTGAATTAGCAAGTCAGACTTTAGCAAGTCAGTGCAGAACTGATACTTTACCTTCAAAGCTTCACATTCGGCACTTCTGGGCAACCAAACTAACACCCTGCAGAAGAGTCAC
>WAAG01034975.1:0-11705 GCA_013390105.1 Tichodroma muraria | reverse complement strand
ACAATCACTGCCTGGTCCTGCTGGCCACACTACTCCTGATCCAAGTCAGGTTGCTATGGACCTTCTTGGTCTCCTGGGCACACGCTGACTCACCAGTCAGCCTGCACCCCCAGGGCCTTTTCCACTGGAAAACTTTCCAGCCACTCTTTTTCAAACTTGTAGCCTGTGGGGTTGTTGTGACCCAAGTTCAGGGCCTGGCACTTGTTGCTTTGCTGGACCTCATACAATTGGCCTTGGTCTGTCAATCCAGCCTGTCCAGATCCCTCTGCAGAGCCTTCCTGCCCTCCAGCAGATCAGCACTCCCACCCAACTTGGTGTCATCTGCAAATTGATTGAGGCTGTTCTCAATCTCATTGTCCTGATCATTGATAAAGATGTCAAACAGAATTGGGACCGAGACTGAGCCCTGTGGAACACTTCTCTGCCAACTGGATGTAGCTCCATGTAATCGCTCTCTGGGCTCAGCCATCCAGCCACTCTTTACTCTTTTAGCGAAATTTGCATCCTCTCAAGTCATGAGCAGCCAGTTTCTCCAGCAGAGCTCTGAAAATCCATGTGAGGGAAAACCAGAATACAAAACACAAGCTCCAAACTGTTAGCCTTCTTTCTCACTTCATTCTCAGTGTTTTCCTGATTTGTATTTTTCTGATAAAACTGTATTACAGATAAGTCTCTGTCTTCTTATTATTGCTGTTATGATGTGAAAGCAACACAGATAAATCATTTTTGTATGTTTAACTGGCCTAAAGATTAATTCATCCTTGTAGAAATTATTGCATACACTTATGTGTACACACACCTCAACTAGTTTAAAAATCTTTCCAAATAAAATCTGGAAAGTACTTTCCTCTTTATACGTTTAGAAACAGGCTCATTTTTCTTCCCAATTATAGCAACTACACAAAGAAGCAATAAGTCTCAGAAGATTTGTCACAAATCCTCCAAGTCCATGACACCAGTTTCAAAGAAAACCATTGGTTCCCTTCAAAGCAGTAGTCTGCAGCTGCCTGATAAAAGGCCACAACCCAGTACAAGGTAATCATTAGGCAGACATTATTATTATTTTCCTAATTAGCCAGAAATCATTGGATTTCCTGTGGCTTCTTCCTGCTGAGCAATCATTTGATCTTGCTTATGTTGACAAACATACAAGTCACCAATTGTGCCTCAATTATCGTTTGACAAGGACAATGTTTTCTTCTTCTCGTGTGAAGAAGAGAAGACTAAGAACAAGAGAACAGACAAGAAGATTCAGAATATAACTGTCCCTTCTTTTCGCTTCAAGTGATCTGGTGACAAACCCCACCAAATGAATGGGATCTGCAGAGAGCTATGAAGTCACTGTTCAGATCCTGGGGGGGAGTGTTAATGCAGAGTTCTACGGTGAGCCTCACGTAAAACAGACTGAAAATATTCCTGCTACAACTGAAATGTAGAGAGCTCTGTGTTCCCAAAAAGGGACCCCACAGCATTCCCCCCTGCAACACTGTCAAAACGTGGCTAAATTTAACAGAGCACTCAGGGCTAAAAAAAAATATTTTGTGAAATGTAAAGAGTGAGATAAATTTGTACAATTCAAATCCCCAAATTTAGTTTGAAAGGCATTTCAAAACTCAGCTCCCTACATAGGGAGTATTTTTTTAAACTAAGTACAGGAAAATCTGGCATAAGGATGTGTATATATGGAAGTTTATTTATAGTTATTCTAGTGATGGGTATGGAATTTTTTTGCTCTAGATATTCCTCTTTCAGTAAGCTGATCTTTAGGCTGCTTAGACATTGTTTAAAAAAACCACTAGTGCAGAGTAGACTGATATTCCAGTTCCTGAATATAAAACCAAGCACTGTATTGTTTCTAAGCGAGTTCCAGCATGTTTCTCAAAATTTCTTCTTGGTTGTTGCATACCACAGCTCTTTTACTTGGCAGTTTAGCATATCACAGCATTTTTTTAAAATTCATTTTATGAATTAGTATTACCATCCCTCCAGGGAGGAAATAAATAATGGAATGCTGATATGGAGGGAAAAGAATCACAGGAAGCATATAGGAATAAGAAAAAGCGTTTTAAAAGGAATAAAGTAGTTAATTTTTGGTATTGATAATTTGGAGGCAGACAGACAAGTATCTTTCTCAGTTTCTGTATATGACTTAAAATAGGTAAGGCAAGCTGTTGAATTTATGATACTAACATCTGTGTCATCAAGAAAGCTTCTACGTCAACCTTTAATGTCTTTATACTGAAAGGTTCTCATTACCTAAGAAAAATAAGTAAAAACAAGAACAGGCAAGGATGTGTATGAAGAATAATGCATTCTAGTACATTTATGGAAAAGTACTTTTTAGAAAAGAACAAATATTTTATTATTAAGACTTGTAAAAAAAATGAAATTGAAGTGCATCTTCACTATTTACTTAAGCACATTTTTTTTTCTAGGGAGATAATAGTGATTGCTTTATTCTTTTATTTACAGGCAGTTTAAATTGCCTCTCAAAAATACAGCTTATAGGTTGAATGATCTCAGATACTTTGTGAAATTAGATGTGTTCTTTTTATTGAGGCTTACATATCCTGCAGCAACAGCCCTACCATCTCTTTGCAGCTTGCTGTACTGTTGCGAAGAATTTAGAAACAGACATGCCAGTTTTAATTTTAAAGAGACTGTATTTTTACCTCTGCTTTAATAAATCAATCTTGTACTGCAATGTTGGCACTCCTTTAAATGGGTCAGGAAAAAAGTGTGTCCTTAATTCACCTCTTGCAGCCTGATTGCTGATCACCAATAACTTGATTAGCTGCACCACAAGAAATTATTTGGTTCAATAGATGTAAACATGACCAACCACATCCAAAGCATCAAAGTCAAGAGGACTGTTCCTTCTCCCTAAATTCCCTGGAGCCAGAACAGCCTGTCAGGGGACTGTGCTCCCAGCTCAGGACACCCTGCCCTTCTGCCTGCAGCAAATGATTTGTCACATGAAAGGATCTGGAGCTGAAATTTTAAAGGGGCTATGACTACAGTCTGACTTCAAGCACAAATACAGAAGTCATTGCCAAACAGAATATTTAGGGCTCTGACTAAGCAAACTCTGGAGGAATTATAGCCAGTGAGACCAGCAAACAACCTGCACTGCCAGGATTTCCTCTTTGACTGTTTGAGATAGCAGGCACTTTTAAAAAATTTGGCATTTGCAAGGACATTCCTAATAGTGCTCAGCCATTTAGGGATGTAAGGATTTTTTTTTCACCAAAATGCATTTAATTAAAGAATACTTCAAACAAAAAAGCTAGGAAGGCTTGCTCAGTATCTTTGGTGTTTTCCTTTCTCAGGCAAAGCCTGGCTAGCAGAAATGATGACATTTAGTATTCTGGCTTCTCCACTGAGCATGTGTGATAAAGCAGAGCTCAATGAAACATGCAGACATTGTATAGGAATATTTATAGGTGGACTGGCTTGGTTTACTCTATCCATCCTTCTCACCTTCTGCACATTTGCTTTTTGTACAGTGGGCTGCATTGACAAGCCTTGATAAAGCACTTAAGCCCTTTCCTGGTACAGCTGCTCACAGAAACTTAATTTCAGCACTGGATAGGGAAGTCTAGATGTTCACTTAATTTTTAAATTTTTTCAGGGAAGTATTTGGGTTGGAATGGTTTCCTGCGCTCACCCAAGGCAAAGAAAGAACTGAACACCAAGAGTTAAACAGTGAATGACAGACGTTAAGTGCTCACTACGAAATCAGAGAACAAAAAAATCCATAACTGCTTCAGTTTAATAAATGTATGCAGAAGATTAGTTTAAGAAAATAACATTTTGGTTATAAAGACTCTGCTATCTAATTTTTGAAATAAATTATTAATTTCAGGTTACTATCCTAGATGAGAGCAGAGATTGATTTTTTTCCTTTTAACAAAAAATCTCTAAGAAAAAAACCACATAAATAAGGATAAAATATAAATAACTTTTCTGACTGTAACAAAACTAAAACCTTATACACTGTGCCTTACCACAAAATTATTTTTTTTTTAATTTTCTTCCTGGTAATGCCATAATTTCATTGTTAAAAAGATAAAGTGATGACAAAGTGATTATATGTAAGGAGTAAGGTTTAGGAAAATGCATATGAATGTCCTGGTTTTGATTTTGCTGTGAAATTCCATATTTCTCACTTTTGTTTTTGTTTTAGAACCTTACTGACTTTTTAAAGATTTCCTATCACTTCATGCATAGAAACTTGGACGGAGGTAGTTCAGAATGTGAAGTACAGTGGAACACCAAGTTCCTAAAACAACAGAATTATGCATCTTAAATATGATTGAGTTTAAGAATGCCAAAAGGACATGAAAACTCTGTTTCTATCTGGCCTGACAAAGAATAAAATTAATAGCTTGGATGAATGCAGCGTAGCCACAAAGGACAATCAGAATAAATCTATAATGGACTGAAATTCAGTAAGAGCGATAAAGGGGTCACAGTGGTTTGAAGGAAATGAGAAATAACTTGAAATATTTTTGAAAAAAAATCTGTAATGATCTTTTTTTTAAAAGATGTATGTTTACTCTTGTATCACTTTATCTGATATTACTATAGCTGTTACACTGTCCTTCCTAACATTGCAATGACACATATTACAAGTATGTCATTGCAAACATAAGAAAATTATTTTGCATATTTATCCTGATTTTCAAGAACAGTCTACATAGAAATAGAGGAATTAAAGGAATGGCAGATGGTCATATCAAAGGACATGGTATTTACCATAGGTGGATTTTTATTCTCCACGTACATTTGTTTCCCACCCACAATGGAGGCACAGGATATCTGGACGTCTCTGAGCTTTGGGTGCCACATTTGCTTCCTGAAGCAGGACAGAATTGTTGTCAGGGCCCTTGGCAGCCAGTCACCCCCTGCAATAAGGGTTCACTGTTAAAACTGCAGCTGCCCAAACCCCCCAAAATCTCTGCCCTGCCCCCAAGGCAGTTTTGTTGAGCCTAATTTCCCACACATATCCCCGACCTGTAACATAGGGGCACATCCTTGGGTTCCTCAGCTTGTGATCACCTTCCTCATCCCCAGGGTCCTGCCTGCATGTCATGAGCATGTTTGACCCTGGTTATCCTCACTGGCCCTGATCCATACCCCAACCCACAGAGCAGCCACCCTGTCCTAGCCTCAGCCCATCCCCAGGGAGATGCCCAGGGCTGAGCTTCTTTGGTGCCTTCCAGTTTTCCTGCCTCTGGCCGGAATGATATAAGATGAGCTGCCAGGGCCTGCCTTGTCACCCCAGGGAGCCCCCACTGCTCCCCAGGGAGACCACAGTGCCCAGAGTGCCCTGGCACACTTGCATTGTAGTAAATTTGGGGAGTGTGATTCACGGTGAGGTTTCCAAGGGAGGTGATTCTGCCCCTCTACTCTGCTTTGGTGACGCCCCACCTGGAGAGCTGCATCCAGCTCTGGAGGGATCTCCACATCTGAAGGATGTGGACCTGTTGGAATGAGTCCAGAGGAAGGCCCCAAAGAAGATCAGATGTCTGGAGCACCTCACCTACAAGGAAGGGCTCAGAGAGTTGGGGTCTCAGCCTGGAGAAAAGAAGGCTCTTGGAGACCTTATAGCAGACCTCCAGTACCAAAAGAAGCTACCAGAGAGGTGAAGAGGGACTGCTTACAAGGCATGTCATGATAGGACAAAGGGCAATGACTTTAAACTGAAAGGGGTTAGATTTGGGTTATGTATTAGGAAGAAATTCTTCCCTGTGAGGGTGGTGAGACATTGGAAGAGGTTTCCCAGAGAAGTTGTGGGTGTTCCACCCCTGTTAGTGTTCAAGGCCAGGTTGGATGGGGCCTTGGATGGTCTAGTGGAAAGTGTGCTTGCCCATGGCAGGGGTTCAGAACTAGATAAACTTTAAGGTCCCTTCCAATCCAAGCTGTTCTATGATTCTGTGAAATGTCAGCTGAAGACACAGCCAGGTTGTGCATGTAATGGTAACCCCTACACTGCCAATGCAGGGTCTGCTAGTGCCTACAGTACAAAATGTAGTTTTCACTGAGTTGGATATGGGACTTTCAGTCTGGTCAGAAAGAGACTAACTATCCTCTCCTTCCATTTTTAAGGCAGACAACACAGACAAGGCCTTTTGGTGGCCTACCCCCCTTTCCCAGGCTCTCTTCCAGTACAGTGCTGTACTCTGCCTGCTCACTTCTGCCATCAAACTGTGCGTGGGAGAGGCAAAGCAGACCCTGAACCCGGGCAGCAGAGGCAGGCAGCCACCAGAATTCTTCCTTCTCCCAGCAGCACCTTGGTCTGGGACCAAGGGCGCACCAGTTCTGTGCGATTGAAGCAGCAGGGCAGGGTAAATCCCAATGACTGCGTTGTGCTTTGCAATCACACCTTAGGAGAGCACCTGCAGCAACACAGAGTATCAGAATACCAGTGCTCACTGCCTGCTTTTAGTCTCTTTCTAAACAGGTCACAGTGCTCATACTATGCAATGTATTTAGACAGGAAAAAAGTGGTTGTCCGAGTTTACTACCTTGTTGAAAAAACATGAGTTTGGACAAAATACTATCTATCTCTTTTCTGTTGTGTTTTCTCTGCTGATTTTTTACCAGAAGTTCAGAATTAGTTTAACAGAGATGTGAGATATTGCCCATTATCCACCAGCTGGAAAGGACCAAAGCATTCAGCGACTGACATAAAGTGTATTCAGACACAATATGCACAAGTGTATATTTATTTATTTATGTCTTGCATAGAAGACAGCTATTATTTTAAAAGCAGATAAGTCCCTGAAAATTTTATTTTCTTTTTTGTTTTAGTTGTCTCAAAGAGAAGTCAGTGGTACATGTGCTCTTTAAACTGTGCAGCTGAACTTTATCCACTTTGTAAGATGTTTGTGCTTCAGTGAAACAGCTGAGCATCAGATAACCCTTCAGAGCAAGTGAGCTGCCATTACTGCCTCAGCTGGTCACTGCAGTCCCTTCATATTGGATAAAGGAATGGGCTTGAAGCATATAGTTGAAATTACTATCACTGTTATTTTTCCTGATGTACCCTCTTTAATAATTCAAAACAAAAAAAATTAAAATTATCCTGTATCTGTGTTGATAGTATCCATCCAATTAAAACATTTGCTAGATTTCATAAGTAGCTGCAGCTGTCTCAGTTTTGATATGAAGTGACTGCACCAAAACTGGATCACCTCTGAACACAGCAAGGTCATGTCTTGTCAGTGTGAAGAGAACAGTGGGTTCCTCATAAACTTGGGTTTACCTCATAATGACCTGGGAGAAAACAAGATAATAAGACAAATATGGCTTAGTTCAGTGGGATTGTGTGCAGAGAGGTGAGCAAAGAATCTATGGCAATTTGAATGGTGCCAGAAAAAAAGATCAGCAGACCTATGATGTCTGGAAGACCTACAATGCCCTGAAGAAGCAATGGGCCTAATTGCTATCAAATAGAAGGTCAGAACGAAGAAAATCACTGGAAGAAAAAAACAAAACCATAAATCTCTTGGTTCCATACTTGCATTTGGATTGACTTTTAGACATATCTTTTTAGTAGATAAGGGAGAATAAGAACAAATCAGGCTCTGTATCATATAGATTCTCAACACAAAACAGTATACAAAATGTATGGATAGTATGAAAATGAAAGCAAGTCTGTCTTGCTCTTGATAATTTTCCAGTCATTCACCAGTCAATGAAGTGTCATCTGGGATTCAGGTAAGTTATGCCCTTGGGATTTTGTTTATATTTGTTCTTGTTTTGCGTTTGTCTGCATGACTATATGGTCATGAAGACATGCAGACATTTCCTTCCTAATCTAAATTTGTTAATGATAAATGAGTGTTCAGTCTGATCTTTGAATCATAGTTCTCAACCAGAAAGTGGTTATTTTGGAAACACTGAGATAAGACTACAAATTAGACCTGTTAAAAAGAAAATCTACACTGGAAAGCTATGAGTCTATTGCTAAAAGCAGACAGACATGCTTCCCAAATATATCAAGAGAATTGCACAGCTGTTTTCCACAGAGAAGCTGTGGGATTTGAGTACATTTTTATGCTCTGAAAACTCTGAAAATGTTCTGACTCCCTCTAAGGATGTACCTTCTCCCCACCACCTCTCTGAGGAATCTCATATACGTAGAGCAGGGGAGAGGTAAGGAACAATCCACAAAAGTTTTCACAAGGGAAAATGCTTTGGGAAAAAGGCAAAATTACCTGTCACCATCTCCTGGTCCTGTTTTTGAATTCTGAAAGGACTTCTATACTTTTTACTCTTTCTATGTCATGTAAATAGGTCAGAAGCCTCTGTGTCTGACTTTGGCAAAAGCCACAGAGGGAGGTCAAGTCATCTGAACTCTGAGGCTTGGCCCTAACTCATTAACTTGAAGGAAGTCATCTGGGTTCTGTTGGGCTGCTCTGTGCTTAAAACTGGTCCTGAGTACAACTTCTAATGGATCAGGATGTTTCGTCCTGATCATTCTTTTTGTCTCCAGGTTCTCAGTGGATTAATTGTGTATGACCACAAGACCACACAATAACAAAATTTCTAAGATCATGCCAAGAGCACAGAAGGAGGCTGACATATCTGTGCAAGGTGGGCCAAACTGGGACTCCTTACTGCAAAGCTGGTTTGTGAGCTACTAGTGCCATCTCTCTTGGCCATCCTACTGGGAATTTCCAGAGCTGACTTGCAGATGGGTCTTTCTACAGGGCATTCACCTATACCACATGTCAACTCAGAGGCTGACCCAGCTCAAAGGACCTTTACTATGACACAGCCCCAAATATCCTATGACAATTGCCTTAAAATAAAAATCTGGGTCATTCCTGCAGTCATATTCATGTGAGTGATTGTTATGCACTGAGGTACGTGTCATTACAGGAATGGACTATTTTCATGAGCAAGTATTTGAAACTCTCTCCTCAGGAGAGTAGGTGCATCACTTCAGCTTCTCTCTTCTTCTCACAGAGCCTCTGTTTGGTGTAACATACATACGCTTGAACTATAAAGCCCACCTTTCATGTGGTCTATTCAGTTTTCCAATTGACTTTAAAGAAAGGTCTTTGTCTAAAGACACTGCAAGAGATTTGAACTCTGTCAGAAATGCCCCCTGTGAGTTTAAATCACATTACTTTGCCCACTAGGCTCATTACAAGAACCAAGTTGAACCTACGGCTTTCTGAATTCACCTGAGAAGACACGATTGGACCACAATAAAGAAGGGCAGTGTGGTTCTCTTGATAGGCCCAGGTACAGCTCTGTTAACATCCTCAGGAGTTATTGTATCTATAGATAGAAGGAACAATTTTCAAATGCAATGCCTGAAACTCAGGTGTCTGTATCTCTGCCAACTTTAAATACTACATAAGACATAGCTTTATGTGTCATGTGTCTAAATTTAGACACCCTAGTTTTAAAGATGATTTTATAAAGAGGGCAATGCATATCCGAGAGAAGACAAAAACACTCAGAGTACTTTTGACTTCTTAGAAATGCATTTTAAATCATTATAAAAGGCCATGGAAATACTCTTCCTGCTTGCATATGAATAAGACTATCTGGTAAGGATAACATTATCAGTATTTAAGGGGGTGATCTTTATTTTCTACTAATGCCAATTTAGTAAAGTGTCTTCTTGATTTACATAATATCAGGGATAGCACTTCCTGAACTGATCATGACAGAGAACAGGATAACCAGAAAATGGCTCCAATTACAGTTATCACACAATAAAACAGTATGCAGGGAAAAGTTTAAGATTCCTCATAGTTTTGCGCATTATATCACTCTCACCTAGACAAAAGACCTGTAAACTGCTACCAAATCTGTGCAGTGGCACTTCACACCTTTTCTTTGTGGTTGAAAATGCCTCATAAAGTACTCAGCTAAATCACAGATAATTAGGGTTGTTTAATTCAGCACAACATAATGCTATTATATCACTTCAACGTAACTGGTCAACTGGTTTTGTGTCAACACACAAGAGCAGTCATTGCTTAAAAAATGCAAATGCAAAAGCAATCCCATCATGTGGGGCCAATTCAGAGTATTTTGGTTATAATGAGCAGAGTAGATGGAAAGGTTAAGAAGTGTGAGATTTTTATCAGGGAACAAAATCAAATCAAATCAATCAAATACATGTCCGTCGCTCCTTCTGTGGGTGTGTGTCTGGAGAGGAGGGTTGAAAATTCCATTTTTGTTATTTCTGTCTCGTAAAAGGAAAGCATGAGCCAAGTACTGATCTCATCTGTATTCTCAAATCTTACTGACTCGCTCAAACTCTTCTGCAAAGTTTGCCAACAAAAAGCTGACATGCAAGACAAAACTTTAAGAAAATCAATGCCAAATAATTGCCCAAGCCATAAGAAAGAAAAAACTTGCCAGTATGTTATGTTCTACCAGCGCTGTGGTGAGCTGTAAACCTAAAATCTAGGGGAACGAAACAGCTCTTATTGTGCATAGTAGGCTCTATATAACAGCAGGCAGCACAAATCATTTCTCTACTGCAGTTCAATAGCTAGTCATTCCTTCTCTTCTATATTCAATTCTGCACCAGAGCCATGACTTAAATGCAGCTATGCTGCTGTCAGTTAGTTGGCTGTCCTTTCCTGGGCTGCCAAAGGAGATGCTTACAAATGAAGCTATTGTCCCAGTAATCAGGCATCTCCTGGTGGGACAGTATATGATAAATTTTTAAGGACATGGCTGCAGCATAAAACGTGCTGTATTTTACATCAGATATTGTCACACAAGGTTGTCCTTCTTTTTCTTCACTTTTAAGATTTAAGTATTGTTAGACAACTAAAACGTGGCAGAATTGTAGGAGACCCAAAGTGTATCTTGCAATGTAACACTGTAGGCTTAAGGATAATATCAACTATAAATTGCAAGGATACAGATAACCTAATTCTATTGAAGCAAGTATAAAAGGTATACGAGTATTGACAGAATTTATTAATTGGATTGTACTTGCCCTAAAAACATGGATTCCTTTTAATTCTGTTCCAGGGAAGTCTTAGCCAAAGCTAAACATCTTCCCATATATAAGGACATGCAAAAAGCTATTGCTCGACATGTGTGCATGGTGTAACTGGTTTTTAGGTACAAGCCTAACATATGAGATAGTTGCAAACTTCTCAAATAAATATGTTGAAAACCACAAGGGATAAAACTCATTTGAAAGTCAATATTTCTTTCAAAGAATATTGGTTCCAAACATGAAAGCAAGGCCCAGATACCCAGTTTCTATCTCCATGGCAGCCACAGAATCTAGGTCTGGGTTCCACTAGTAGCTACCCCTCCTCACAGTCTTAAAAGCAATTTTACCATAAGCCACTTTAGGAAAAAATATTACTCACTGATTAAAAAAATCTCTATTATCTCTATTGTCAAGGTCTTTCAAACTGAGGAATAAGGGCTGATCAACTTATTCAAGTAAAATGGATCATGATACAGAAACACAGAGGGTAGTCAGTGTCTTATATTCAGCCAGTGCTGGACAAAGCAAATAATACCATGGATTGCACTGCAAGAATGCCATGGTATCAACTCCTGCAAGTCAGTGGATATAACAATTTTCCTCCCTTTAGGCTAGAAATAAGGCATTCCACTAGTTCTGTAGTACTAGAAGAATATTTCCCAAATTTCATTTTCCTGTAGAATCATTTTTTGAATTATGAGTAACACCTATTGCA